>CAUYQU010005477.1:0-35456 GCA_963574635.1 Cheracebus regulus
GCCATTACTATATTATAACTTTTCTATTTCTATTCTCATAGTTAATTGATTTATTTTCCCCTAATTTTCTAGCATTAATTCCTGAGAGAGGAATCTAATTGTCTCAGCTGATCTTTTTATGTCATAGGTCATGGGAGAGCCTATGGTTTGGCTGCCTCTTGGGTCAGCAGTGGTAGGACAGGGGGTGTTATAAATCTTCATGAGGCTAACCCTTCAACAGGGATTATGGTGCCAGCCAGATGTCCCCAGAAGGTGGGTGGGAAAGGGAGGGCAGACATTCTGAAGCCTGACTGAGTGGGATAAATATCTCTTTTCTTTTTGTTTTGTTTTTGTTTTTGGGACAGGGTTGCCCTCTGTCACCCCAGGCTGAAGTATGGTGGCATGTTCATGGCTCATTGCAACCCCAAACTCCTCCTGCCTCTGCCTCTCGAATAGCTCAGACTACAGTCATATGCCATCATGCCTGGCTAATTTTTAAGTTTTTTGTAGGGATGGGGTCTCTCTGTGTTACCCTTGAACTCCTGGGCTCAAGTGAGCCTCCGACCTCAGCATCCCAGAGAGCTGGGAATACCGGTGTGGGTCACCACATCTAGCCTCTTTTCTTCAAGACTTGGATTTAAATATGAGAGGAAATTTTTGAAATTTAATATATTTGGGGCCTTGAATTTATACATTTATTGTAGGCCTTTTTCTATGTTATTTGATTGGCTGACGGCCTATTTACTCTGTGGTCAGAATGGATGTCGTCATTGCTACTAGTTTATTCCAATCGCCATAAGAAATGTAGCCTCCAATTTGGAGTATTCCTTTTCTGAATTTTAATTTTCCCTTTTGCTAGTCACCTTGGAAAATAAATCATTCTAGAATATAAATGTATCTTCTGCATATTTCCAGATTATTGTTTCCATGAAATTTCCTCAAATTTCATAGAGGTTGTATTCCAAACGTTCACAACTTAGGGATGCGTAGTTTTTTGTTTTTGTTTTGAGACAGAGTCTCACCCTGTCACCCAGGCTGGAGCACAGTGGCACGCTTATGGTCCACTACAGCCTCAAACTCCTGGGCTCAAGTGATGCTCCCACTGTAGCCTCCCGAGTAGCTGGGACTACAGGGCACACCATCATAGTTGGCTAATTTGTAAATTTTTTTTTGTAGAGACAGGGTCTTGCCATGTTGCCCAGGATCGTCTTGAATTCCTGGCCTCAAGCAATCTTCTTACCTCGACCTCCCAAAATACTGGGATCCCCCAGCTAGAATCTGGATTTTAAGTTCATCCTATCAACTGGCTGATAATTTTAGACTATATGCCATTTTAGAGAAACTGAAAAAAGGGGAGAAAATGTAAGAGAAGGATAACTGGTTTGAAACACCTAAGTACAATCATTATGTTATACTTACAAATTAACTGATTAGCAGTTTCCATTGGTGTAATATAAGCATATATATTAATGTATAGAGTTAAGACATTTAATACCAGAGGTAATTTTTTAAAAAAAATTCTGAGTACAAAATATATAATATCCCAGATGTTTTCATCATTTTATTAAATAATACTGAGATAGAGTGCTTTTGTAATCACCAGTGACAATTTGTTTAACAACTGCTCTGTGCTCAGCATTGTATGTATTAACCATCTAATTAATTCTTTGCAGAGAGACAAGAAGAGAAACTGAAGAATAACAACAGAGATCTATCAATGGTAAGAGTCCTAAATATAACTTCATGGTAAACCACATAATGTTTTTAGCAAAAGACTGATTTGCATCAAATACGTTGCACTTAACCTTTTCAGTAATTTATCACCTATGAAGGCTGTAAATAATATCATGGGTGTTCCTGGACCAAATGGAAGTAAAATATGCTCCTGCTCTTAAACTTCATCTTAATACTATAAATAGCTTTTTTTAGACTGTCTCAGAGGTCATGATTTGTCCTCTTCACACAGTTCTTAGTTCCCTCTTAGGTTTTCAAATGAAGTAGTTTATTTCTTTTTTCTTCCTTATGTTAATGCCGAATCTTTGGTTTTATAGTGCTAGGTGTAATCCCAATATAGGAGTTGGAGCATTATAAATGGCTTTTATTACTGTCCTTGGTTCTTTTTCCTTTTTTCGTTTTGAGAGACAGGGTCTTGCTTTGTTACCCAGGCTGGAATGCAGTAGCATGATCATAGTTCACTGCCACTGTGAATTCCTGGGCCCTAGGGATCCTCCTGTCTCAGCCTCCCAAGTAGCTGGGACTACAGGAGTACACCTCCATGCCTGGCTAATTTTTAATTTTTTTTTTTCTTTTTTTGTAAAGATGAGGTCTTGCCATCTTGCCCACGCTGATCTTGAATTTCAGTCAGTCCTCCAGCCCCAGCTACCCAGAGTGTTGGGATTATAGGTGTGAGCCACTGCACATTACTCAATCTTTTTCTTTTGTTCCCCCGCTCCCTTTTTTTTTTTTTTTTTTTTTTTTGAGATAGAGTCTTACTCTATTACCAAGGCTGGAGTGTAGTGACTCTGTCTTGGCTGACTGTAACCTCTGCCTCCTGGGCTTATGTGCTCCTCCTACCTCAGCCTCCCAAGTAGCTGGGACTACAGGCGTGTGTCACCATGCCTGGCTTATTTTTGTATTTTTTGTAGAGATGGGGATCTCACTATGTTGCCCAGGCTGGTCTTGAACTCCTGGGCTCAAGCCATCCACCTGCCTTGGCCTCCCAAAGTGCTGGGATTATAGGTGTGAGCTACTGCGCCTGGCTCTTTTGTTCTTTAAGAGACCTTTTGTTCTCAGTATCTGGCATACTATGAAGTATAACGAAAAGTGACTTCATTACCCATTTCCTCATTATTTATAAAGAGTAGACTTTATTCAGACATATATTCCTAAAGCATAGATAGGCTAATTATGTAGCTTGAGTGATTTTTCACTTCTATGTCTTTAACACAGGACATCTGAACTGTGCAACAGTTCTCTTTTACTTACTGAGAGACCTTTTGTTAGTACTTATTAACTCATTGGCCAGAATTGGGCCACAAAGCTACCCCAATATTCTTCATCACCAGACGGTAAGAAGAGGAATTGGAGGTGAAGGGTGGGTTAGCCAACACAGCTATAGCTTTTGCTAAGGAGTACTTTTTTAAAAAATGACATGAAACCAAAACTTTTGAGGTATGCTTTAGATGTGTTTGTTTAAACGTAAAATGACAATTTGTTTGTCTCATTACAGGTTCGAATGAAATCTATGTTTGCAATTGGCTTTTGTTTCACTGCCCTAATGGGAATGTTCAATTCCATGTGAGTGTCCTTTTTTATGCTTTTGTCTAATAATTATTACTCTATATTTGTATGTATGTTAGCATGAATTTTTTGGGTAATATTTTATTTTGACGTAATTTCAAACTTAAGAAAAGTTGCAAGAATTGTATGTATATCCATTCCCACATTCACAATTGTTAATGTTTTGCTTCTTTTTTTTCTTTTCCTCTCTTTTCTTTATTATATGTGTGCTCATCCATACACTATTTTTGTATTATTCATAATCATTTGAAAGTATGTTGTAGGCTCTATGCTCCTTTTCCCATAACTACTTTGCTATATATTTCCTAAGGACATTTTCTTATATAACTTCAAAACAATTATCAAAATCAAGGGAATTTTTTTTTTGGTTTTTTTTTTTGAGATGGAATCTCAAAAATCTGTCAGCCAGGCTGGAGTGCAGTGGTGCAATCTTGGCTCACTGCAGCCTCCACCTCCTTCATTCAAGCGATTCTCCTATCTCGGCCTCCTGAGTAGCTGGTACTACAGGCATGTGCCATCATGCCTGGCTAATTTTTGTATTTTTAGTAGAGATGGGATTTCGCCATGTTGTTCAGGCTGGTCTTGAACTCCTAACCTCAGCTGATCCACCCGCCTCCCAAAGTGCTGGAATTATAGGCATGAGCCACCACACCTGGCCAGAATTTAATTTTTGTAAAATACAATTATACAATAACTTTTTTTACTCTCTTAATATTGACGGTGTTTTATGTATAAGACATAAGGCTTAGGCATTATGGGTTCTCTATAAAGAATTTAATATGTTCCCTGTGTTTTTCAGTTGCTTACTAACATGCTGCTTCAAAATGAAGGTAGTCATATAAAGATCTTTTGCCTCTTAAAGTAGAGTCTTAACTGTAATCTTGTTTCATGATAAGGTAAATTACTGTTGTCTAAGCCAGCATATAGCAGACCTGAGTAATTGTGGAACTTCTTTTGACAATATATCCAAAGATGATAATAATGTATTGCCTTTTTTTTTTGAGACAGAGCCTTGCTCTGTTGCCCAGGCTGGATTGCAGTGGTGTAATCTCAGCTCACTGCAACCTCTGCCTCCCAGATTCAAGCGATTCTCCTGCCTCAGCCTCCCAAGTAGCTGGGATTATAGGCATGCACCACCACGCCCGGCTATGTTTTGTATTTTTAGTAGAGACGGTTTCACCATGTTGGCCAAGCTGGTCTCCAATTTCTGACCTCAAGTGATCCTCCCACTGTGGCCTCCCAAAGTGCTAGGATTACAGGCGTTGAACCACTGCACCCGGCCCATGTATTACCTTTTCAAAGCTAATCTGAACTGTACTGCAGGTATTAGAATTTTTCTCACTCCCCCTTTCATTCCCTTCCTCTTACTCTGTTTCCCCAGCTTCTTTCCTGTCTGTCTCTCCCTCTCCCTGCATTTCTTCCCCAGTCTATCTTTTCCTTCATACCTGTTGAGTGTGTATTGTGCCAGGCATTGTGCTAGGTATTAGAAAATAATGGCTGGGCATGGTGGCTCATGCCTGTAATCCCAGCACTTTGGGAGGCTGAGGTGGGTGGATCACCGGAAGTCAGGAGTTTGAGACCAGCCTGACCAACATGGTGAAACAAAAAGAAAGAAAGAAACAAAATAAAATACTACATTCTCATTGGAAAAATTTCAAAAATATATATGTATAAAATATAAAGTTACTATGTATAAAATGTAAAATTACTCTGTCTGCCTCAAATGTATTGCATATTCATCAAGATTTGTACTTTTTGTAATAGATATACATTTTTATATTTGTATATATGAATTTTTATTTTTTTGAAACAGAGTCTTACTCTGTCACCCAGGCTGAGGTACAGTGGAACAGTCACGGCTCACTGCAGCCTTGACCTGCTGTGCTTAAGTGATTCTCCCACCTTAGCCTTCCAAGTAGCTGGGACTACAGGTATACACCACGATGGCCTGGCTAATTTTTTTTTTCACTCTGTTGCCGAGGCTGGAGTGCAATGGCATGATCTCGGCTCACTGCACCCTTTGCCTCCTGGGTTCAAGCAATTCTTCTGCCTCAGCCTCTCGAGTAGCTGGGATTACAGGCATGTGCCACCACGCCTGGCTAATTTTTGTATTTTTAGTAGGGACAGAATTTTACCATGTTGGCCAGGCTGGTCTTGAACTCCTGCCCTCAGGTGATCCACCTGCCTCTGCCTCCCAAAGTGCTGGGATTATAGGCATGAGTCATCATGCCTGGTCCAAGCTATTATTAAAAAATTTTTTTGTAGAGATGAGGTTTCACTGGTTTGCCCAGGCTGAATATAAACTTTAGACACAAGAATGGCTGTTTTATAACCTGCTATAATTTTTGTCCACACAAAAATCTGTGGCAATTTTTAAAACATAATATATATATTAATTTCTATATAATATTATTTTGAAATGTCTGTATAATGTTGCATTGAATAGATGTACTTTTTTTTTTTTTTGGAGAAGAGTTTCATTCTTGTTGCCCAGGCTGGAGTGCAATGGCCCGATCACCACTCACTGTAACCTCCACCTCCCAGGTTCAAGCAATTCTCCTGCCTCAGCTTTTCTCTTTTTGAAACATTTTTCTATTTTATAAAAAATAAAAGGAATTATTTTCAAGCCTAAAAACAAGTAAAAGTATTATCTCAGAATATTGTGTATGTAGTTTAGTAATCTGCTTTTTTCATCACTACTAGATATTCTGTAAATTCCTATTCAGAAATGTTTATCCTTCTTATTTATTTATTTGTTGGTTTATTTTTAAGTAGAGACAGGGTTTCACCATCTTGGCGAGGCTGGTCTCAAACTCCTTACCTCGTGATCCGCCTGCCTTGGCCTCCCAAAGAGCTGGGATTACAGGCGTGAGCCACCGCACCTGGCCTTATCCTTCTTAATATGTATAGTTGAAGTTGGGACCTTTAGGTCTTAGAAAAGAACGTTCTTTTTTTTTTTTTTGAGACAGAGCCTGACTCTATCACCCAGACTGGAGTGCAGTGACATGATCTCAGCTCACTGCAATCTCTGCCTCCCAGGTTCAAGCAATTCTCCTGCCTCAGCCTTCCGAGTAGCTGGTACCACAGGTGCTGCCACCATGTCCAGCTAATTTTTGTGAGATGGGGTTTCACCATGTTGACCAGGCTGGTCTTGAACTTCTGGCCTCAAGTGATCCGCCTGTCTCGGCCTCCCACAGTGTTAGGATTATAGGTGGCCTCCCACAGTATTAGGATTACAGGCGTGTTAGGATTACACCAAGCATGGCCCAAAAAGAAGGTTCTTAAAATCTTACTGGTGCTATGGTTTAGAACAGTGGTTCTCAAAGTGTAGTGTGTGATCTCTGGAAGTCTGAGATTTTTTCAGGAACTCAGAGATTCTTTCAGGAAGTCAGAGATTCTTTCAGAAGTCTTTGAAGTCAGAATGATTTTCACAGTAATTCTGAGATGTTAATTTACTTTTTCTTTTTAAACATTCTTTCTCATGAGTGTACAGTGGAGTTTTCTGAGGATTCATGATGTATGATATTGCAATAGCCTAAGGACTGAGGCAGCAATGATTTCTGGCTGTTTTCTATTAAGCCAAACATTAAAAAGATTATAAAAATAAAACAATGCCTCTCTTTTCACTAATATTTTTTTTTTTTTTTTTTTTTTTTTTTTTTTTTTTAAGATGGGGTTTCACCGTGATGGCCAGGCTGGTCTTGAACTCCTGACCTCAGGTGATCCACTCACCTCAGCCTCCCGAAGTGCTGGGATTACAGGCTTGAGCCACCGAGCCCGGCTAATATTTTTGTTTTTAAGTATATTCTTCAAAAGTTATTTTCATAAAAATAAATTATGTTAACATGTAATGAATTCCTTGCTATTTTAAAAATAAATTAATAAATATTTTGGCTGGGCGCAGGGGCTCATGCCTGTAACCCCAGCACTTTGGGAGGCTGAGGCGAGCAGATCACCTGAGGTCAGCAGTTCAAGAACAGCCTGGCCAACATGGAGAAACCCCATCTCTACTAAAAATACAAAAATTAGCTGGGTGTGGTGGCACACATCTGTAATCCCAGCTACTCGGGAGACTGAGGCAAGAGAATCATTTGAACCCAGGAGGTGGAGGTTGCAATGAGCTAAGATTTTGCCACTGCACTCCAGCCTGGGTGACAGAGCAAGACTCCATCTCAAATAAATAAATAAATATTAAACATTTCTCATTTTTAATTTCTAATACAGTAAATAGTAACTATAACCTACATAAACACAAAGTTTTTAGGGTCCTAAATAATTTGTCAGTATATAAAGGGGTCTCAATACCAAAAGAATTGAGAACCACTAATTTAGGAAAAGATTGATGAGAATAATCTAGGCTCTTCCTTACACCACAGTATTCAGGTTCATATCTATTATTAGCATGTCACCCTTTCTTTGTTTTTCAGAGATCAAGAGACTTAAAGCTCTATTTCTGTCCCAGATTCTTCTTTGGAAGTAAGAAACTTGTCAGTCTTCCAAAAATAACAATTCTTTGGTTTTTTTTTCTTTTAGATTTGATGGTAGAGTGGTGGCAAAGCTTCCTTTTACCCCTCTTTCTTACATCCAAGGACTGTCTCATCGGAATCTGCTGGGAGATGACACCACAGACTGTTCCTTCATCTTCCTGTATATTCTCTGTACTATGTCGATTCGACAGGTGAATGATTACATCTACCATTTAATATGTATATTTTTCCTTGCTGTCATGCCAATTAGCTTTTACTTCTGTAATACTAGAAATGTTTACGCATTGTTACTGAGTTCTTTAAGTGGCTCATTTTAGAATTCCAGTGTATCATCCAAAAGCCATTTTATTTTATTTTATTTTATTTTTGAAAGAAAAAGAGAGAAAAGGAGAAAGAAAGAGCAAACGAAAGAAAAAAAAGAATGAAAGAAAGAAAGAGGACGAGAAAGAGGGAGAGATAACGGGATTCTTGTTCTATTGCCCAGACTAGAATACAGTCTAAAAATGGGTATTAAAAACCTCTTTTGTGCCAATAATTGTGCTTAACAATGGAGACAGGAAGGAATAGGGGATGAAAATAACAAACAAGCAGCCAACCAATATTTTATTTAAACCTGTGAAATGCTATGCAATTGCTGAGGAGTGATATACTTCTAATTATGTGGTCACTTTAAAAATAGGTGTAATGTATACGGAGAAAAATGTATGTTTTGTGGATTTGGGGTGGAGAGTTCTGTAAATATTTGTTAAGTGTACTTGTTCCAGGTCTGAGTTCAAGTACTGGATATCTGTGTTAATTTTCTATCTTGTTGATCTGTCTAATATTGAGAGTGTAGTGTTAAAGCCTCCCACTATTATTGTGTGGGAGTCTAAGTCTCTTTGTAAGTCATTAAGAACTTGCCTTATGTATCTGGGTGCTCCTGGTATTGGGTGTGTATATATTAAGGATCGTTAGCTCTTCTTGTTGCATTGATCCTTTTACCATTACGTAATGTCCTTCTTTGTTTCTTATGGTCTTTGTTGCTTTAAAGTCTGTTTTATCAGAGACGATAATTGCAGCTTCTGTTTTTTTTTTTTTTTTTTTTGCTCTCTATTTGGTTGGTAAATCTTCCTCCATCCTTCTGCTTTGAGTCTTTGTGTATCCTTGCATGTGAGATGGGTCTAGATACAGCATACCAATGGGTTTTAGCTTTTTATCCAATTTGCCTGTCTTTGTCTTTTGATTGGGGCATTTAGTCCATTTAAATTTAGGATTAATATTGATATATGTGAGTTTGATACTGCCATTTAATGCTAGCTGGCTGTTTTGCCCATTAGTTGATGTAGATTCTTCATTATGGTGATGCTCTTTACCTTCTGGTATGTTTTTAGAATGGCTGATACTGGTTGTTCCTATGTTTAGTGCTTCTTTCAGGAACTCCTGTAAAGCAGGCCTTGTGATGATGTACTTGCTTGTCCATTCTCGTTAGCATTTCATCAAATCTTTTTTCAAGGTTCTTAGTTTCTTTGCATTGGGTTAGAACATATTCTTTTAGCTCACAGAAGTTTCTTATTATCCACTTTCTGAAGCCTGATTGTCAGTTCATCACACTCATTCTCCGTCAGGCCTTGTTAGTGAGGAGCTGTGATCCCCTGTAGTAGGAGAGGCATTCTGATTTTGGGTGTTCTCAGCCTTTTTGCACTGGTTTCTTCCCATCTTTGTGGATTTATCCACCTGTAGTCTCTGTAATTGTAGACTTTCGGATTGGGTCTCTGAGTGGACGTCCGGCTTGTTGGTGATGAAGTTTTTTCTGTTTCTTAGTTTTCCTTCGGTAGATGCCCCTTCCCCACAGAGCTAGGCCTTCCTGGGTTCAGCTGTGCTTGCTGTGAAAACTCTCAGTCCTCAGCGCTTCCAATTGCTGTTTTTTTTTTGTGGGGATAGGACCAGCCGAGCCCGACTAAAAGGGCACCGAGTCCCGTAGACTCCGCACCGAGAAGCACCGCGCCGGGGCGCTAGCAAAACAGCCATGCCAGCCAAAAGAGTCACACTGGCAACCCGTGGGGCTCCTCTGCCAGGAATCTCCCAGTCTGTGGGCAACAAAAATTCTTCTGAAATTGCGGCGTCCACTTGCTCTCTGCGCTTTCACTGGGAGCTACAATCCTGAGCTGCTACTAATCGGCCATCTTGGATCTCTCTCCTTAATTTTTAAGTATATTTACATACAGACTCTATCACAAAGAATTAGTGGCATGCATAAAATTTCATAATGTATGTAATATTTCCAGAGAAATGAGGAAAATGCTAAGCTGGCTGGGAATAGAAGCTCATGCCTGTAATCCCAACACTTTGGGAGGCTGAGGTGGAGGATCACATGAGCCTAAGAGTTGAAGACCAACCTGAGGACCAAAGTGAGACCTCATCTCTACAAAAAATAATTAGATGGGCATGATGACACACACCTGTAGTCCCAGGTACTTGGGAGGCTGAAGCCAGAAGATCACTTGAGCCCAGGAGATTGAGGCTTTAGTGAGCTAATGATTGTACCACTGCACTCCAACCTGGGTGACAGAGCAAACCCTGTTTCAAAAACAAAAAATTCAAGCTATTCTTAAACACTTCAGAAGCACTCCACATGAGTGAACAGTGAAGCTGATTATAAATATCTTTTTAAAACAAACAAAAAAAAAAAGATTGGTAGTGTTACGTTGCCCAAGCCAGTAAGCCAGTATCAAACTCCTGGTCTCAGGCCATCCTCCCACCTCAGCTTCCCAGTCACTGGGTAGAGGTATGAACCACTGTGCTGGCATGCATATATATATATATATATATATATATATATTTTTTTTTTTTTTTTTTTTTTTTTTTTTGGAGATAGTCTTACTCTGTCACCCAGGCTGGAGTGCAGTGGCGTGATCTCGACTTGACTGATTGCAACCTCCGCCATCCAGGTTCAAGTAATTCTCATGCCTCAGCCTTCCGAGTAGCTGGGACTATAGGCATGCACCACCACACTGGGCTAATTTTTTGGTATTGTTAGTAGAGACCAGGTCTCACCAAGTTGGCCAAGCTGGTCTCGAACTCCTGACCTCAAGTGATCCACACATATCAGCCTCCCAAAGTGCTGGGATTACAGGTGTGAGCCACCTCGCCCAGCCCATAAATATATTTTTTAACAACAGATATCTAGACCCCTGTTTTGACAGTTCTTTTAGATGAGACTTTGTTATACCAACCATCAGAGTCACCTGCAGTTTTCTGCATATAGGCATTCAGAGAAGAACAAACAAAAACATTAAGATAAACTAATCTATAACTGACAACTTCATTTTATTGGGGTGAGAAAAACACCACCAATTTGTTAACAAATGCTAGTTTGTTAACAACCATGTGATCTCTTCCTCCTTGAAACTTCATAGCATTTTGTATTTTTACTCGTGTTGACCATTCATTTAGTTAATAAACATTCCACTGAGCTCCTCCTGTATGCCAGGCTTGTGGGAGAATGACTGGGAGGCAGTGGACATAAAGCCCTCTTTGGAGGTAGCCTGGCTGAGGAGGAGAAAAGAGATCTAAGATAGGAGATCCTAGGAGCTACAGACTTCAACTGCTGTTGTTTTTAAAAATTGGAAAGTCTGGGCTGGTATTTTCTCTCCCATCAAACTGAATTCCTTTGTAGGAGGGCTTATATCTACATTTACCTAAACACTGAAGAGTTCACAGAATAGAACCTTGAAAACAGCAGTGTTTATGTTTGTTGAATTGAACTGAATTTTACTGCCACCACCCCCACTCCCTTCCTTTCTTTTCCCCTCCTCTTACCTCGTGCTTCTCCAAATCGCTATAGTCCCTGAGAATGTTTCTTAGACCAGGAACCTGGGATTCAATAATCTTGAAAATCAAATAAAAACAACTCCAACCACTACCAGAAAAGTAATATAATAAGCTAACACTCCTGAAGGCGGGGCCCACCTTTTTTGTGTATCTCGTGACTGGCATATGGCCTGGCACAGAACAGAAGCTCAGTAAATGCTGATTAGGTGCTTGCCACCTAGGGATCCTCAGAAAGCAAAGGTGAAGTTGGACATCACAGAAGCAGAGATCTGTTCAATATGTGTAGGACATTATCTATGCCCAGATACAGCATTTCATCTGTTTTTTTGACACAGGAATTACCATTTTAACCATTTGTAAATGTGCAGTTAAAAACACCTGAAGGCACTTTCAGAGGCTGAAGCCGGCGGATCACAAGGTCAGGAGTTCACGACCAGCCTGGACAACCTGGTGAAACCCTGTCTCTATTAAAAATACAAAAATTAGCTGGGCATGGTAGTGCATTCCTGTAATCCCAGCTACTCGGGAGGCTGAGGCAGGAGAATTGCTTGAAACGCGACCAGGAGGTAGAGGTTGCAGTGAGCCAAGATCGCACCACTGCACTCCAGCCTAGGCTACAGAACAAGACTCCGTCTCAAAACAGAACAAAACAAAAAATACATGAAGGGCATCCACAGTTTGCCACCATCATCACCGTCCATCTCCGGAGCTTGTTCATCTTCCTAAAGTGAAACTCTGCGACCTTTATATAACTCTCCATTCCCCAATCCTGGCAGCACCTTTTTATTTCCCATCTGTATGAATCTGACCACTGCCAGGTTTGAATGTTTGTCCCCCTCTCACATTCAGGTTGAAACTTAACTGCCATTGTAACAGTATTGAGAAGTGATATTTCATTTATTTCTCATTTCTTCATTCAAAATCTTTTCTGAGCCCCCATTATGGGACCTGTGCTGAGTATTGGGACTGTTCATTACTTTCATCCAACAAAGTTACTAAGCACCTGACATAATAGTACATCCTGGTTACTTGGGAATGACATTTACTCTGTTTTCATGGGGCTCCAATTATCTGACCCAGCCTTGCATGACAGCTGGTCTGTTTCCCCACTAGATTATAAACCCAGGGAAGAATTTACCTGTACACCCTTAATATCGAGCCTGTGAGCATTTACCTAAGTGTCTGATAATCAGTGCTCTTCTGCTTAGAACCCTGCCGTACTCTCCACTCTCCGTGTCACTTAGAGTAAATAGCCCAAATCCATACAATGACCTATGCAGATCATTAAGGTCTACCTTCTAGTTTCCTCTGCACTCTGGTCTGTTTTCTGTTCCTCAAACATACGGAAGACTTTCCCCCTTGAGGGCCTTTGCATTCGCCGTTCTGTTTACCCTCAATGCTCTTCCCTTAGACAATTACAGACTACCTTCCTCCCCTCATTCAGATGTGTACTGTCCAGCAAACTATTTTGCTTATTTTTGTCGGAACCTTCTTCATTCCTACAATGTAGGCAAGTGTTGTTCGCTTATAGATGTTCAATAAATACTTGCTGAGTTCATAAATCCTCCACTCCGCACTCCCACCCTAGGTTGGCAGAGGCCTCAGATCTTTGCCAGCCCAAGTGCCACCGGATGAGCACTTACGCTGCGGCTAAATAATGGCACATCGACTCCAGCCTGAGAGCACCCCGCCTGCGGGTCCCTCCCGGCCCACAGGCTGCGCCTGCGAGTGGAGGCAGGAAGGGAAAGCACCAGGAAGGTGGACTACCACAGGCCCCATGACTGCTAAACGCTGCTTTCCCAACGTCCGCCCCGCCCGCGAAGGAAGCGGCTGTTCCAGGCCGGACCCCGCAGTCCCCTGCCCGCTCCCGAAACCAGCCGACTGCGTACCTGATCCCTTCACCCCACGCAGCAGCGGCGGCGCGCGTCGGATTCCGCCTCCGGCCTCGCTTCCGCTTCCTAACCCCGCTTCGAATGGCATCCTGGGAATTGTAGTTTTTCACCTGCTGGCAGCTCGTGGGGCCGGGCCGGAGGGCAGCGCCATGGCGGTGGGGAGCTGCGTCCCGACGTGGGGGTTGTCCAGTTTCTCTGAGCCTCAGTTTCCCCGTCTGTTAGACGGCGATTACAACCCCAACCCCTTACCAACTTTACAGGGCTCCTGCAGGTGACCAGATGCTCTGTTAGTTGTCAAGGGCTGGACATTGCAAAACTGGGGTGTGTGAAACTAAAACAAAATGCTAAGCCCGGCAGCCGACTGAATGGACCTCCCTCTCGGCCAAGGGGATTCCAAAGAAACCCTAAAACTAATTAAGGCCATGATGGGAAGCAGGAGTGGAGCGGGGAGAGCCGGAGAGACGGTCGGACATGCCTGCTGTTATACCTCATCCCTTTCGGAGTTTAGTCCCAGGTGGGACTGACAGAACAGAATCTTTATAGCAGTAGATACCACATTCCCACCTGACATCACATGACAGAAAAAGAAACCAAAAACTTACCCCAAAATGCGTTTCTTTACCATAACTTGAAATGGCCCTGCAAAGCTGTCTTGTGTTTGGGGTATAGGAGAGGGATTTGCCATCTGTAAAGGATCCCTATTAACGTAACTAGAGTCTTTCCCCCAGGCCCTCCCAATTCTGAAGAGATTAACTGAGTCTAGCACCTTTTTTCCCCTTAACAGGTGAAACCAAATTTGGGCCACCCATCATCCACAGCCTTGCCCTCCCCGAGGCTTTGCCACAGTCAGCAGAGTCCACGAGCGGACACAGCCCTTTTCTGAGCCCACAACAGAGACGTCAGGGCTTTGACAAGGATGATTCTAGCCCCTGGGCACTCTTCTTCCTCCACCAAAGACACTCTTCTTCCTCCACCAAGGCCTTGCCCAAGCCTTGGCCTCCTCATCAGCCACTCTTCCTTCACTCCTGCAGTCCTGGGGTCTCACCCATTCAGAGAGACTCCAACCGGAATGTGCCCAAAATATCTCCTGGTCAAGAAACTACAGCCTGGTTGGATTCCTCGTTGGCCCCACAATTTCACCCTCTGGACTTTTCTTTCCACAGCTCTTCCAGCACCTACCATCCATCCTTTATCAGCTTCCAGAATTGGGAGGGCCTGGAATGGGAAAGCTCTAGGTACTTAATAGAGATTCTTCACAGATGCAAATCCTTCCTCCACCCCCAACACAAGACAGCTTTGCAGGGCCATTTCAAACTATGGCAAAGAAATGTATTTTGGGGTAAAAGTTTTTGATTTCTTTTTCTGTCACATGATGTCAGGTTGGAATTTGGTATCTTATTGCTACAAAGATTCAGTTCTGTCAATTCCACGTGGGTCTAAACTCTGAAAGGGACAGGATATTAAGCATGTCCATGTAAAAATTTTTTACAATTTTTTTTTTAATAGAGATGGGGTTTTGCCATGTTGCCCAGGCTGGTCTTGAACTCCTGGGCTCAAGCGATCCACTCGCTTCAGCCTCCCAAATTGCTGAGATTACAGGTGTGAGCCACCATGCTGAGCTGCGATTTTTAAATACTAACACTAGACATTCATTTCCCTCCCCATAAGGCTTTTTCTAAAGCCTAGCTTTAACATCTCTGCTCTGCTCAGAGATGGCTCTGGCTTCCCACTGTCTGTTGAAATGCCGCAGTGGGGTTTGCACATGGCTTAAACGATCTTCAATGACGCCTTCAGGTTTTAGCTCACACCACACCTACCAGTCCCTGCACCTCACAGGGCCATACTGAACACTTTCCCCCACCGACTCCCTACCACAGCTTTTGTGTCCTTTGCCTCTTGAGTAAGTTCATGGCCACTTTCCAGTGGAAGGAAAAAAACCTTTAGCTGGTCTTACTGCTTCCCCTAACCCCCACTCCATCTGTTTGCCATGTGATTGTGTGTCTCTCCTGATGTAAAATCCAATCCCCTTCTCAGGGTCTTGTATTATGGAACCCAGCTCCTGCCTGCCCCTCCCAGCTTCATCTCCTATCACTCTTCCTCTAGCTTGCTATGTTCCAATTGCACTGATCCTGAAATGCTTCAAACACACCATGAGCCTTTGCAAATACTATTTATTCCCTTCTCACGTTTTCCATGGCTGGCTTCTTATACTTTAGGCCCCAGCTTCAACATTCCCTCTTCAGAAAGGCCTTTCCTGACGACCACTCTGGCAAGATTGGTTCATTCTATCCCTGTTTTGTCATCTTTTTGGTTTGCTTTATATCACCTCTCAGTCAGTAATGGAGTTTTTTTTCTGTGACTTTCCTACTAATCATAAGTTCCTTGAGAAGACTATGTCTACCATGTTCGTGGTTGTATTCCCAGTGCCACTGCATAGTAAATATTTATTGACAGAATCATTGTTTTCTACTTTCTTGACATATCCAAATTCTATCAAATCCAGGACCTAACACACAGTAGATACTCAATAAATACTTCTTGAGATGCTAGTTATAATTAATGCTGCCTTCTGCAGGAAGCCTTCCCTGATTACTACTCTGCCCCTCACCCCACAGTGACTTCTCTCTCCTTAGAGCTCTTACAGCACCTTATCTGTTCTCTTTGGAGGCCCTGAGTGAACTGTACTTTATGTTGTAAGCCTTTATCTCCACATGTCACCTAATCTCTATCAGGAGCTTTTTCAAAATATTCTGACCCAACTATTTACATTCATAATGCTGCATCAGGCATCACCTAGCATGGGCATCCCATGAATGTTTGCGAAAGAAATGAATCAGCCAATGTGATGGTGGGTGGGAAAAAGAAGGAAGGGTGTAAATGTCCCATGGTTAATTTTTTTTTTGAGATGGAGTTTCGCTCTTGTCACCCTGGCTGGAGTGCAGTGATGCGATCTCAGCTCACTGCAACCTCCGCCTCCCGGGTTCAAGCAATTCTCCTGCCTCAGCCTCCTGAGTAACTGAGATTACAGGAGCCTGCCACCACGCCCGGCTAATTTTTTTGTATTTTTATTAGAGATAAGGTTTTGCCACGTTGGGCAGGTTGGTCTGAAACTCCTGAACTCAGGCAATCCACCAGCCTTAGCCTCCCAAAGTGCTGGGATTACAGGCATGAGCCACTGTGCCCAGCCAAGTTGCTAAGCAATTGACTCTTGCATTTCAGGGTACCAAGCCCCCGTTCTGCCTATCTCATGTTGGAGGCTGTGTGACTCAACATGCTAAACAGTGCAACTTCCCCTACTTCTTTAGCTTTTTAACAAACAATGAAGGGTTTCCCAGCACTTCTGGAACTTAGTCCTCCTCACGGGAACTGCAAAGAAAAACAGCAGCTCCATACAGTAGCAACTCAAGACAGTTAATGAATTTAAGGGAGGAGAAGCAAAGAAAAAGGAAACAAACATTTACTGAGTGCTGAGCTGGAAGCTTCAGTCTTCTTTCTGCCTTCCATGATTATTTATTCTTTACAATAATGCTGAATATACATAACAATCTCCAGGGTGTTGGTTGTATTCGAAAAATGCATTCAAGGTATCTAAATAAGCCATCTGGCACATCATAGATGTGCCTGTAGTCCCAGCTACTCGGGAGGCTGAGGCAGGAGAATCATTTGAACCCAGGAGCAGAGGTTGCAGTGAGCCGAGATCGCACCACTGCACTCTAGTCTGGTGACAGAGCAAGACTCTGTCTCAAAAACAAAACAAAACAAAACAAACAAAACAGGAATAAAGTGTAAGATTCAAGGATGCAATCCATTTCAGACAAAGCACATGTGTGGCCTTACAACTAAGGGACTTCCTGCCACCTAGTGGCAATCTATGCTTGCTGCAGCAGGGCAGCCGAGAATCCCAGGCCTCCTGGTGCAGGCGCCGCAAACCATAACTTGTGATGGTTGAAATCTATCAAATATCATGGGTAGTCACTCCTATTTGCAAAGGTTATTGCCAAATAATTGTGATCTGAGAAGTCAAGACTGTTTTTCAGTGACACCCACCTTTCTCCCTCACCCCTGCCTTCTTGAGTATTCCTTTTGCTTCCAGACCCCTTGGGTATGCTCCTTTAATGAAAAACACTTTGCTGATGGTGATCTAATGAATCTGTGCCCTAGAGACTTTATTAAGTGTCTTGACCAGGGGTAGAGACTTGTCTTACATATCTGTAAATCCCAAGGCCTGGCACAAAGGAAGTATCCAGTGAATGTTTGTTGAATGAATATAAGTGAATGCTTTTGACCCAGACTCTATGACTCAGGCCAAGATTAAGCAGCAGTTTATTTGAATATTCTATACAGTAAACATTTGAAGAGGGTGGTGGGAGAGTGGAAGGGGCTTCTCAGGGAAGTGTCCAAGGCAGAACAAGGCAGGAGGCCCTTGGGCCACTGACCTGCTTACAAGGCCGTGGATGCCCGGAACTTCTGGGTCAAACAGAACACGGCGGCCGTGAGGGCTGTGCACTGACGGGCCAAGAGTTTCACACTCAGGTCGTGGTAGCCTCTCTCGCAGGTGGATTTAGCGGCCTCTACAAACTGATGGTAGGTGTATACCACGTCCCTCAGGTTCCCGGCTGCCTCCCTGTGCCGGGCGGAGCAGCGGCTACAGTCCGTGAACTGAAAGCACAGGCTGGCCAGCTGGACCAGGTGCTGGAAGGTGTCACGCACAGCCCCCTGCATCTCTTCAGGGGACTGGTCCATTCTGATCACATGCTGACAGCTCGACAGGAGCTTCTGGGAGCCCATGCAGAGGCGGCTCCGGCTTTCGGTAAAGTACCAGGTGCACTTCTCTGGGGGATGTTTGTTTCCAATCCCCCAGGAAGTTTCTAAAATGTCTTGTAGCTCCAGCAAGCTCTCCATGAGTTGGATGAAGCCCTCAGGGGTGCTGGCAGGGGTGGCTTTCAGCTGTCTCAGTGCCCTGGAGCAGTACTCTGGCCAGATGTGGCTTTTCCTCGACAGGGGTGCAGTGCTGCAGCTGTGGGCTCGGGCAGGCCTCCAGGGCAGAACCATCGGGCTTCCTGCAGAGGGCGGTGAGGTGAGGGGGGCTGTGGGGTGTGTTTCCAAGTCCCTGTCTTCTTCCTCTGTCTCAGGCTGCAGGCCACGGAAGCACGTGGCATAGGAGAACTGACAGCTGCACTGCTCCATCCCTATCCTGGGAGCCACCATCTCATTCATGCCTGCAAAACCCAAAGATGTGGCCATCCTGATGGCAGAGACTTCAGGATGGCTTTCTGGGGCAAAGCACAGAAAAGACTTCTCAGCAGGAAGGCAGATGCTAGAGCTGTCACTTTTGCTTTCTGAGAGTAAGCAATGGTTTGAAATTTCTAAGTGAGGGTCCTCTTGCAGACATGGTAGTGGCTCTGGCAGGGAAGGCCCAGGATTAAAACAGACCCACTCAGGGGTGTCCCTAGAGGCTGTATCTTCCCCTGTCACATGGTTAGGTGTGATCTCCCCTGCCTTGATCCCCTCTATAGGGAGGGCTGATGAAATGGTCTGCTTCCCAAGAAAGAAATCAGGGTCTAAATCCAACTCTACTAATAGTTTTTGTTCTTGAGCCTGGCAGGCTTGCCCTTGGGTTTCTCTGCTTTGTCCTTGAGGGTCTCTACCGGGATGTGGTGGGATCTGCTCAGTCCCTGTTACAGGAGCATCTAAAGAAAGGGAGGTTACTATTTTACCAGCTGGAGAACTAACATCAAGAGTCTGTGAAATTTTATTTGACACATCAGCTGGGGAGTCACCTGAATCCTTTCTAGATTCCTCCTGAAATATGTTGGTGCCATTTTTGTTTGTAACTTCTCTGTCTCTTTCCAAAGATAGTTGTCCTTGTTGCTCTTCCTTTGTAGGGATAGAAGCTATCTTCTCTCCTGGATTTATTCCACATTCATCACTTCTAGGCTCATCTCCAGGAGACAACAAGGGCTCTGTGTATTTGGGGGCAGTTTCTTGTATATGATTTGTACAAAAAGATTCCAATCCCATTTCCAACTGGACTTGTCTGAGCTCTAGAGTGTCTCCTTGAGAGACATTAAGTAACCCTGGGTTGATGGCCAAGCAGACTCTGTCTGGGTTAGGGTCACCACTGGGGAGGGAGAAGGAGCTGTCCCCATGCTCCATGGTGAATTCTTTGGGGTCAATGCTATCCGGGTCTTGAGATAGAGATAATATTTGGGAAGGGCTGGCCTGAACAGTATCTGGGCCAGATGAACCTGGGTTAGAACAGTGAGGAGTGCTTGCTGAGGAGCTGGCAACAGGGACAACACCAGAATTCTCTTTACTGTTGGGGTCAATCCGGAAGCGAATGGCAGAAATAGAAGACACTCGAGAGTCGATGACTGATTTGGTTTCCATAGTTTCGGGCTCCATCTCCATGACCCTGGAGGCTGGGTTTGAGCTCTTGGTCTCCCTCAGGGGAGCCAGCAGCCCCAAGGCCTTGGTCTCCAGAAGGCCAGGCTCACCCTGCATGTCCTGCAGAGAGGACACAGTTGGGGAGGGTGCACCAAGGGCCAGGTAGGGCTCCCTGTCATAGTAGCACACGTCATCTACACTCTCCAGGGAGGCTGATGGCACTAGGGGAAACGAGACCTGAGAGGTGTAGTCAGTCTGTAGGAAAGACCTTCTTTTCCTCAGGGTCTTGGCATACTTCTTCACCCCTCCCCTCCTGCTTGTCTCTCTTCTATCTGGCCCAGAAGGCAGGCTGTTCTCAGGACTACACGCACTGGCCTTGTTCTGCAAGCTTGTGGCACTGGGTTCTGCAGCAGAAACAGCTCTGGGTCCTGGAAGTCAGGAAAGAAAAAATACATAAGAAAACAGAAAAACAAAGAGGTTTATAGAGCTTGGGCTCAGGCCTTGGGCTTGCCTGGGTTCAAATTCTGGCTGGGCTGTGTAACCTTGAGCAAGTTCAATCCTCATCTCCTCAATTTCCTTATCTGAAAGATGGGAATAATAATTGTGATAGATTTTTTTTTTTTAATGTTTTGAGATGGAGTCTCGCTCGGTTGCCCAGGCTGGAGTTCAGTAGCATGATCTCCGCTCACTGCAACCTCTGCCTCCCAGGTTTAAGCAATTCTCCTGCCTCAGCCTCCCAGAGTACCTGGAACTACAGGCATCTGCCACCATGCCTGGCTAATTTTTGTATTTTTAGTAGAGATGGGGTTTCACCATGTTGGTCAGGCTGGTCTCGAACTCCTGACCTCAAGTGATCCGCCTGCCTTGGCCTAGGATTGCAGGCGTAAGCCACCTTGCCAGGCTGACATTTTTTTTTTTTTTTGAGACAGGGTCTCACTCTGTCCCCAGGCTGTAGGGCAGTGGTGTAATCACAGCTCACGACAGCCTTGAACTTCTGAGCTCAAGCCATCCTTCCACCTCAGCCTCCCAAGGTGCTGGGATCATAAGCTTGAGCCACTGCACCCAGCTGTTATAGACATCCCACATGTCTGTATGAGGAACCTGATAGAAACACAGACACCAGATCCCCTACCTTCTGATGTCAGGGTCCCTTGGACCCCAGAAGGCCTGCGAGGCCACAGATGCCCTGTCCACCAGGTTCTTCTTGCTTGAAGGCCTCCTTTAATACAGCCTCAGGATCAGTGATGGCATAGCCACTTTGCTCTGCCAGGCACTCCTGTCAAGCCCTTTTCTTTTCTGTAAATTCTTTCCCTCCTGCAAGGCCCAGCCCATTTGCCCCCTCTTCTGGGAAGCCTTCCCTGACTCCCACTGTTGGATGAAGCCCTCCCATCTCCCTCCCTTGCCACAGTTCTCTGAACCTCCCTTGCAGCGCTGCCACGATGCCTAACATTTGGTCCACGGAATCTGGATCTACCTCCTCAGAAGTGGACAGGGACCCTGTTTTACTCGTGAGTCTTCCTCTCAAGCTTGGCTCTGGGCCTTGGCCCCTGGGAGGTACTCAGGGGCTGCCTGCCGGGTCTGCAGACCTGCACGGGAGGGCTCACCTGAGGGCGGGCCTGGGGGAGTGAGCTTATCAGCAGCATCATAGTATTCCTCATCTGAGCTGCCATCCTCAAAGGCCAGTGGTGGGTGCAGAGCCAGGGATTCCAGCATGGAGCTGGACTGGGCCTCGGTCCAGCCCTGCTGAACCCAGGCTGGCGGGGCGCCCCCTTGCCGGGAAGTTGTGCTCTCAGAACTGTCACTCAGGTGGCTGGCCGGGGAGACGCTGGAGCACAGGCTGTAGTAGTCGGCGCAGCTGCCTTCATACAGCCTGGGGTCCAGCCTGACTGTGCTCAGTTCTGGCACCCAGCCAAATGTCTGTGGAGTGGCACTCTCAGAAAACTCTGTCTTCTGGCACTGGGGGTTGGCTCTCTGGACCAGGTCCAGGAGGCCAAGGAAGCCACTGGTTTCGATCCTGCTCCTCTCCTCCTGGCTGTCAGAATCAATGCTCTCCAGGAGGCCTGGCGAGCCGAAGTGGAAGAAGGTGGACCTGCTAGAGGAGCAGGCGTCTAAGTCGTCCTCTTCCAGAGCGTCCATGGACTCGCTCGAGCCACTGGTCCTGTAGCCGCGGCTCTCAGTGTTAGCTGAGTCGGACGCCTCGGACTCGGCACTGTCTGTCATGCTGCTGGCCCCACAGGTGCTTGGGCCCCTCCTCAGCACCTCAGGTGTGGGGCTGTTCCCAGGAGGCTGCTCCTCCTTTATGAGTGATCTGCAGGGTCCCAGCTTCACCAGGCGCCTGTCAGAGAGAGGCTCGAGAATGCATTCCACCTCAGAGGACTCCTCTGAGTCACTGCAGGCCCTGGATTCGTAGCCTGCAACACAGGATACACCAAGGGTTACAAAACAGAATTCTCCTGCCTGTGTGTCCTTCTACTCATCAACCCCCACCCAACCCTGACAGACAAGAAAACTGAGGGCCAGAGGGTGGCCAGCCTAAGATTGTGCTCTACTGATGAACACAGGATCCGAGGGACTCCCACTTCCATGTTCTCCCCATGCTATCAGACCACCTGTCTCACATCGCTCTGAGCTAGAGGAGGCTGGATTAACTCCATCCCCACCTCCGAGGACAACTGTCTGTTCATGGAAATGTGGTATTTACTTTGATTCCTCTTTGCATGGGCAGCACTGCCCAGGTTTGGTAAGCCCCTCCCCAGACCTCAGCTCTGTCCTGTCTGGGCATCCAAGTCAGATGGGGAATCATATTTTAAAAATACTACAGATCCTTGGCCCTACCCGGGATGTACTGAGTCAAATCTCTAGAAGCAGGGCCTGAGAATCTGTATTTTTAGCAATTTTATGGGGAGTATGAGGCTGCTAGGCTGGCACCATTCTAAAGCCTGGTCTTCTAGATCCTCAGGTGCTATGGGCCTTGTAGGAGAGTGAAAACTCATCCAGTGGCAGGTTCCCAGGAAGGACTGATGGTAGGAGGGTGGGGAGCACTGAGGCAGGTTGCAATCTCTTTTTTCCTGTGGGCCTCCAGAGTGATCTTTCTCAGACTTCTCTCTGACCTCATCACACCCTGCTTAAACCCTCTGGTGGCTGCCCCTGCCTACGGGGACAAGCCTGACCTCTCAAGTTACAGACTCTCGCAATATGGCCTTGTTGCCCTTCTCACAGGATGGCCCTGACCCCTCACCCAGTTAGTCCTCCCTTCCCTCAATGATTGGCCCTAAGGCCTCCTCGGCAGGCTCTTTCCCACCTCCCAGGATAGCCCTGGACCCTTCTCTGCAGCTTAGTGCCCCCCACAGGATGGTCTTGACTCCTCCTCTTCAGTCCAGTGTCCCCCTCACAGAATGGCCCTGAGGGCTCCTCTGCAGTCTACCTGCCCTTCTCATGGTGGGGCTCCTATCTCTTTTCACTGCCTCCCTTTTCCCCTCTTGCAATATGGTCCAGCCCCTCCCCAGGCACCCAGGCCCCAATGGCAGCCTTCCCCGCCATGCTCCAGCCACGCACAGGGAGAGCTTCTTTCAGGTCATGGCCTTTACCTTGTGTCATTCCTCCAGGCACCCTCGGCCTTGAATGATCTGTGTTCCTTTCCATGCCTGGTTAACTCCAGCATGTTCTTCAAGATCGATTTCCAATACCTCTTCCTCTAGAGCACTTTCTCTGATATGCAGCAGTGGTCCCCCCAGCCCCTCCACAACAGCCCTGTTCCCACTCCATCTTGTCTCCCTGAGCAGGCTGAGGAGTCACCCCTCGTTCATAAATACACTGTGTAAAAACAAAGGTAACAGGCTGGACGTGGTGGCTCACACCTGTAACCTCAGCACTTTGGGAGGCCAAGATGGGCCGATCATTTGAGGTCAGGAGTTCGAGACCAGCCTGACCAACATGGCGAAACCCCATCTCTACTAAAAAACAAAAATTAGCCGGGCCTGGTGGCACGTGTTTGTAATCTCAGATACTCGGGAGGCTGAGGCAGGAGAATCGCCTGAACCCAGGAGGCAGAGGTTGCAGTAAGCTAGGATTATACCACCGTACTCTAGCCTGGGTGACAGAGAGAGACTTCCTCTAAAAATAAATAAATAAAATAAAAATAAAAATAAAACAAAGGTAAGAGATACTCCAAACTCATCACTTTCTAACCATTTTACTTTATTTTATGAATACCTATTCTCTTGAGACGATTTCTACTTTATCCACATAGAGGAAACATGCTACAATGGTGTTACTAATCACCTCTTCTCATCTCCACATGTGGTGACAACACATCATGGTAGCCTGAAATTACTCATGGTGACACTGTTGACACCATGGAATTGGGCAATTCCTTCAAATCCTTTTTCCCCCAGCTGCAGGGAGCTGTTAAACATTTACCAGCATAGCCCTGGGGACATGCTACACCAACGGTGCTGAAGCAAAGGTCTGACAGAACCTGGGAGCTGGCCTGGGAAACGGTCTTACCTCCCTTGCAGAGAAGTTATTTTATACTTCAAGAGATTGCAAAAGAGTGCATGGGTATGGAAGAGAAGCCAGGTCATGTACTTAAATGACATCTCTTTTTGATGAGAAATAAGTGACATCTCTTTTTGATGAGAAATAATTACAATCTTTGAGATGGAGTTTCACTCTTGTCGCCCAGACTGGACTGCAATGGCGTGACCTTGGCTCACTGCAACCTCCACCTCCTGGGTTCAAGTGATTCTCCTGCCTCAGCCTCCCAAGTAGCTGGGATTACAGATTTGGGCCACCACACCTGGCTAATTTATTTTTATTTTTATTTTTTTGGTGGCACACACCACAGGCATGTGCCACCACGCTGGGCTAATTTTTGTATTTTTAGTAGAGACAGGGTTTCACCATGTTGGTCAGGCTGGCATTGAAATCCTGACCTCACGATCCACCCGCTTCGGCTTCCCAAAGTGCTGGGATTAAAGGTGTGAGTCACCACACCCAGCCTAATTTTGTATTTTTAGTAGAGATGGGGTTTCACCATGTTGGCCAGGCTGGTCTCAAACTCCTGATCTCAGGTGATCCACCCACCTAGGCTTCACAAAGTGCTGGGATTACAGGCATGAGCCACGATGCCTGGCTGAGAAATAATAATAAAACGCAGTGAATCTGAAGGATGATCTTAGGAAATACTGCAGGGAACTAGAGCTCTTCCACAGCATTCCTTGGTTTCAGGGAAATTTCAGATACAAAGAAAACTTCTTGGTTTAGTATTTATGAAAGATCAACTGTTTACTAGGAAATAAGCAGAGAAATAGCTCCCATCCACTTGAGCTGAAGTCTCAGCTCAATTCAATTCACCACATCCCTTTACGCAGCCCTTACCTACAAGGCCAGTGAAAGGGGCCTGTGCTTATTGGGGCAAGACTCAGCGCCTCACCTTCTTCTGCAGATACTCGGTGCACTTGTTGTTTGTTTCCAGGCCAGAGGAAAATTGAGGTAACTGGGTCAACCAGCAGTCTGTAGTACCCAGCAATCAGGCAGGCTAGGTCTTTTGCACTGTTGGATTCCAGCAGCAAAGTCAGAACCTTTGAAATCAAAGAGAAGTCTCATGTTTATTAAGGACCAAGGGACGGTCTGAAGACTGACAACAAAGCCATGTGGTGTCAACGAGAGATTCCAAGTAAATCTGGCCATGGTCCACAGGTAGGTCTCCTGGTGCCCCATATTCTCACTTGCAAGGCTTTAAATGAGGACATTCATGTACTCATACACAGACACCATCACGTGTGTGCACCTGCGCATACAAATACACTCACACACACAGTGGGTTCTTCCCACCCAATCTATATGTGTCTTCTGCCTCCTCATCCTCTACCCCAGTCCTATCCAAACTACCCCATCCCCCCATCCCCAAACTTCAATGGGGACCTTTCAAGACTTGACTTAAGAACAAGTGGAGAATGAGGGAGACAGTGATAAGAGAAATAAAGCACCATTCTTGAGTATGTTGGGACTAAATCAAAGGAGGGCAGGATAAAAGTAAGACCTTCCAGAGAGGCTTAGGCGGTATCCTGCACTATTTGCCCTTATTTTTATTTTTATGTTTTGAGATAGAGTTTTGCTCTTGTTGCCCAGGCTGGAGTGCAGTGGTATGATCTTTGCTCACTGAAACTTCTGCTTCCTGGGTTTAAGCAATTCTCCTGCCTCAGCCTCACAAGTAGTTGGGATTACAGGCATGAGCCACCACCACCAGCCCACTATTTACCTATTTTAATGCCCACCACTCAAAGCTTTTGCGCAGCCATCTGGTCCCATTCATGTGACAAAATCCTCTGGCATTCTCCATCTACATTTCTAAACCCAACAGGAAAGCACATGGTCCATCTCAGTCTGTACAAAAAATCCTTTTAGGACCTCTTCAGGAAAATGTACCATTTACCACTTTCCCTTTGATAGGACAGGAGGGACAATTCATACTCTTAAGCAGATACTGGATATTAGACTTTATTATTATTTTAAACTCAGATAAACTAGCCTGGTCCCTATTTGGCCCCAAATTCCAGCAGTTGAATTCAGAATCTCTCCCCATTGTGTTACCTTGACGTCCTGAAGATACACTTTGACCATGCCCACTTTCTCAGACTCTTCTGTCAGCTCTACGCGGCTGATACTTGCAAACTCTGCCAATGTGGACATGATGTTAAGTTTGCTATTGATAATCTGGCTAATCCCATACTTGGCTCCAACTAGAAGGGCAATGTAGGATTCTCTATCCTGTAACTGCAGAGGGTGGAAGGGGAATTAGTTTCCATTCACAAGCTAGTCAAAATACATTTCACATGTAAGAAATAATACCTCTCTCTGCAAACTCCTTGATTCCTACTTCAGGTCCTAACCACCACTCCTCTAGACTATTGCTAGCTTGGGCCCCGTCAACAGCTAAATCTAAGTGTAAATTTATCTCCCCCAAAACTCTTTCCAATATAGCCCTAAGCCACAGCCATAAACACATCTGTATTTTCACATCTATATATCTATCTTCATGCTCTTTGAATCCCTTCCCTGCCATCTTTTCCTATTTAAATCCTGATCCTTCTTTAAAAGCTTACATCAAAACCTACTGCCTATGGAAAGCATCTGCCTGATCTCAGCCTCCTTAAGCTAGAAATGTCCCTTTCCTCTCTATTGTTCCCGTCCCACTTCCTCTTACTTCTCTACTAGCACTGAGCACTTATGATTTCCTATTTTAATTATTTGTATTCAAGTCTCATTTTCCACATTAAGTTCCTTGACAACAGAGTCTGCCTTTATCTCTGTTTGTAACCCACAGTGCCCAGCAGGCCCTGAACCAGTTCAGTGTAGTTGGTTGCTTCTCCCACTGCCAGTTCTTTCCTTAGACAAGAAAGGTAAAGGGAGACTGGGGACTGGAACTGGACAGCTGGGAGAGGGCAGAATTAGCCCTTGGAAAAACGGGGAAGTTTTTCTGGTACCTTCAAAATTTCCTTTCTGTGATCTAGCTGCTTTTTCACTTTTTGGATCTTCTATTTAAACAGAGAATCCATCTATGTTTTCCCTTTCCCTAACTATCTGATTATCTTCCTTTCTTTCAAAGCACTGATTCTCATCTACATTGTTAGGTTAGCAATCTGATTACACTGGCCCATCACTGTAAATGACTGAGAGGCACACCAAATCTTTTGAAAGGACTTCAGTTAATTTATATGTATTTTAAAACCCCACTCTAATTGGTAAATTGGTTTTGTGCTGCAGAGTTCTGGGGCTGACAGTGCTGAAGCAAAGTGCTCTTAAACCACGCCCCCCAGACACTGACTGCTGCACAGCATCCGCGCTAGGCCTAGGCTCCAAAAAAACAGGCAGGCAGAAGAATGGGAAGAGAGCAGAGGGCTTTTCTGCTTCTCCTCTCCCTTCTCAGCCCCACGCTTCATTCCTCCCTTCTGAACAATCAAAGCCTCAGCCTGGGAGTTGAATACTCTTATTTTTCTTTCATGATTTCTAACTTTCCTCTTCACCGTCATACAGCCAAAGCTCCAGAGTGAACTTCTTACCATCCCCTTCCAACCCAGAATGCCTTTTCCCCTCTACTGAAGTCTGGCCAAGTTCAGGCTTCCTCTTGCCTCTTTCTTCAATCCCTTCTCCTTCCTATATTTACCCTGAAGCAGTGCTGCCTTCTGTCTCCAAATTCCACAGCAATAGGCCTAAACCTGTCTCCTGGCTTGTAAATTGCTTCATCCTTCAAGGATGGAAATCACGTCTTATTCAGCCCGGCTTCCCCTAGTATCTATCACAGGGGTAGCACCGAGCAAGGGCATGATGAATATTTTCCAGTGGGGTACTATCTAGTTTCCCAAACAAATTCTAGTACATGATAGAGTCCTTAGGAATTTTAGGCTAAAAAACACATTGATTTTCAGAGGATCTCTAAGGTCCCTATGTCAGTAGGATTTCACAGTTCTCTAATACATACCATTAAAGTAGCATTAAAGATTCTTCCACCATATGTCTTGAGTTCTCCGAGGATCTGTAGATAATTTAAACGTAGCTGGGCAGCAGAAATAAGTTGCTTAAATAGAAAAAAACAAAACAAAACAAAACAAAACAAAACCTCGAAGTCAGGGCTTTTCATTGGCCTAAAATCCAGGTAATGTTGAAAATGTTTTCCACAAGAACAGAACACCAAACACCACATGTTCTCACTCATAAGTGGGTGTTGAACAATGAGAACACATGGACACAGGGAGGGGAACATCACACACGGGGGGCCTGTCGAGGGATGGGAGGGGATAGGGGAGGGATAGCAGAGGGTAGGGGGATTGGGGAGGGATAACATTAGGAGAAATACCTAATGTAGATGACATGAGGATGGATGCAGCAAACCACCATGAGACAGGTATACCTACGTAACAAACCTACACATTCTGCATATGTAATCCAGAACTTAAAGTATAATTATATATACACACACACATATATATACACACACATACACAAACACACACACACACACACACACACACACACACACACACACACACACACACATATATATATATATATATATATATATATATATATATAATATTTTCCCTAAGGTTTCACAGCAGATAGCTGGGTGGGTTGGCAGAGACACCTTCGTTACCTTCTGTCGGGGTTCCAGCAAATTCTGGTTCCTCTTCATGTGGAAGCTAATGGCTTTCTTTATGTCTTTGCCTTTCATGTTTCGGAGTAAAGTTGGAGATATAAAGTTCTCTATTCCCCAGTCTTTCCTGCCATGAGACATTGGAGACAAGGAGGCCCATTTCTACAGTGTACCTGGCTCTAATGAAGAGCACAATTACATTTGATTCAGTCCTTAGTATTCCCATAATACAGCAATTACGAGCCACTTTCTCTTCCTCTTTCTCTCTCTCTCTCTCACACACACACACACACACACTCTCCACAGAAATCCCCACAGGCATTCAGGAATTAAACCCCATTGATCATTCTGAAAGCACATTACTCTTGGTGTGGTGTGACACTCTATCAATCAGAGCAGGAGTTCTCAATTTTTTCACTAGAAAATACGTGGCAAATGATGACAGCATATATACAACACACTCTTGTGAGGCAACGCAGAACTCCTGTGAATGCCCTAGGCCGAGCTTCAGAATGGTGCCAGCCTAGCAGCCTCAAAATCCCCCAGAAACTTGCTAAAAATACAGATTCTCAGGCCCCGCTACTAGAGATTGGACTCAGTACATAAGCGGTAGAGCTAAGGATCTGCTGTATTTTTTAAAATGATTCCCCATCTCATTTTGATGCCCAGGCAGGACAGGGCCGAGATCTTGGAAGGGGCTTAGCAAACCTGATTGATGCTGTCCAGAACAATTCTAAGCTAAGAATCAGAAGGTGCTGGAATCCTAGGATTTGAAACTGCCCTTGTGGAGACATAATGCAATAGGAACTGGTTCATATCCATGGGAAAAACTGATTTCCAAAGCATTCCCACCCTTAAAAAAGCTTAACACTGATGCTGGCAACTGATTTCCCAAGACATCCTCCCAGGAACTTGGAATTTACAAGGGGATCCTGTGTCGTTCCATCTGGAGTTGGCTTCTGTCCCAGAGAGAGCAGCCAGGTTCAGACATCTGGGGAAGCCAGGTCAGACTAGAGAGGACGCAGAGGGAAATGGATGGAAAGACAACAGACAGATAGATGGGTAGGTGGGTGACTATCAGCTTTCTGTGGCATCTGGCCCTCCTGGCCAGGGGCCAGTAAGTTATAAATGCCATGTAGCTGCCATCCCCTGCCACTCACTCTATATACTTTAAAGAGATCTTCTGTGGCTGGGCACAGGCGTAGATCCGCTCCTGGATGTGCAGGGCCGCGAGTCGGAGTGCAGAGCTACATTTCATTTCTACAGCAAAGCGCTCCTGGAGCACATCGCTGCAGCTCTAGAAGAGATGGGATAGAGCAGATGGGAAACAGAAGCAGACATATTGTGTCCCCTCATTCTCTCAGGTGAAAGGCAGCAGGACCAGGAGCTCAGATTTGAGAGCTGGCTCTAACAGTTCTTGGCTGTGTGACCTTGGTTAAGTTACCAAGACTCTCTGAGCATTTGGTGTCTTCCATTGGTAGCTGAGGATAGTAAAATCTACCTTACATGGTTTCTGTGAGGCTTAAATTAGATAATGTATATGAAAACAGGTATAAGGCACACAGTATTATACAATATAAAGTATTGATGGCATTGTTGTTGCTATTACTATTACTATTATTTTCTGCCATCACTTCTATAAGACTTGAGGCAGGCCAATCCACCTAGTCTGAGTTATCTTATCTGTAAAATGGTGATCTCTGCCAAATGAATCTTTTTCTTTTCTTTTCTTTCTTTTTTTTTTTTTTTTTTTTTTTGGAGACAGAATCTCACTCTGTCACCCAGGCTGGAGTGCAGTGGTATGATCTCAGCTCACTGCAACCATCACCTCTGGGCTCAAATGATTCTCCCACCTCAGCCTCTTGAGTACCTAGGACTATAGGTGCATGCCACCACACCTGGCTAATTTTTTGCATGTTTGATAGAGACAGGGTTTCACCATGTTGGCCAGGCTGGTCTCAAACTCAAGTGATCCACCTGCCTCGGCCTCCCAAAGTGCTGACATTGCAGGTGTGAGCCACCGTGCCCTGCTCCAAATGATTCTTTGTCATCAGAATAAAAACGACATAATAACTCTCATCTAAGGAGGTAGAATAGAGAGAGCATCAGGCCACAGACCAAGAACCAGATTTTGGCTCTGCCACTAAGCGGGTGACCAAGGCAAATCACATGACCTTTCCAAGACTCAGTGTCATCATTCTAAAATGAAGCTTTGAAGCACTAAGGCCCCTTTTAGCAATAAAAACTGTAATTCTAAAGATCCTAAAATAGTATTAGAAAATGTATCATCTACATTGAGGACTGGGCATGAATTTCATTCTTATATTGCAAATTTGCTAACACATCAACTCAGTGACGGAAAAGGGAATTCTGAGCGATGGTCAGGCCCATTCTCCTTCAGATAAAGATAATCCCTACCAAGGAGTTGTTTAATTGCCTTGAGCTCACGTTCAAAATAACCCCAATGCGCCATCTTTGAGAACAACCACTGTTATTTTAGGAAGCACAGACCCAGTCACCTGCAGATAGAGGTATTCAAAAGCCACAGGGTCTTCTTTCAGGAGGTCCAGGGGGTCCTTTGGAACAAAACATACCCTGAAGAGGCAGCGGTAGTCATGTGATTCCTCCCTTTCTACCACCTGCATTGGGTAAGGGAGACACTGTTAATCTTCTAACCACCTTTGTCCTTGCAGTCATTCCACAAAACTACTCTGTAAAACACAGACAGTAAAAGACAGTCTCCGGGGATGTCAATTCTAGTGCTTCCCAAGACAGCCAGAGACCTTTGCTCCTACTTTGACCTTCTTTCTCATGGGTATAAAATGTAAAAGTTTTAAAAGCCACCATTTCCCACTCACCCACCTTCAGTTTCCCTTCCCAGGGTAAACTTCTGTTTCCAGTTTCTTGTGTGCCCCTTCCAGAGAACATTATCATGTTTCAATATATGTCTATTATTTTCTCTTCCACAAATAGTAATATAGTATACATACCATTCTGCACCTTACTTTATTTCACTTAAACTATCTTAGGGATTTAATTTTATTTTCTTTCCCAGTGCAAATGGAATAGAAGCCATTAAAGTGTCTGCAAGCAGTTAACCTTCTAATAGGTGAGTGCATTGGGTAAGAATTCATCTGCAAAGAGGAATGCTCAGGGTGGCTTTTATGAGGTTACATCTTACTCATTTCCAACTGTTAAAATCCTCCTCATCTTTGTAGACTCAACAAAGATTTGTTGAACTAACCTGTATTTAGCTTTAAAAAGTTGGGAGATTGAGTGGTATAGACCGTTTGGCTGTGTTTGCCCTATTCTGCCATCAGGAACCACATCAGGGAGGTAAGTCCCACAGGAAGGGCTTAGATGCAGCAACAAATGCTTCCCTAACACCTCAAAGGCAGCAGGTGCAAGGGAAGATCATCAGAGCTAGAAGCAGAAGATCAGGGTTCTATCAGCTGTGTTACCTTGGGAACATCACCTTCCCTCTCTAAGCCTTTGTCTCCACATCTGCAAAATGGGAACCTTAAACCTGTGTCCTGCCTACCTCATACTAGCAGATGAAAATCAGGCTGATTCTTGTCCCACAGCCCCCAGGCTAAGAGAGCTCTGTGCCTTCTCGGGCAAGAGAAAGTGCATCAAACATGCAGATGTGCTGGTTCTGGTTGAGCCGTGCAGCCAGCCCAGCCCATGCCTCCCAGGAGCAAGCGGCCAGTCCTTCCTACCTGCTGGATGAGTTCCTCTTCATGCAGCAGGTGCAGCCGGGAGATGCTATACTGCTCTTCCAGGGCCAGTGCAAAGTACTCGATACTTCGGATGGACAGCTTCTCCTTCACAGTGAGGATGATGTCCTAGCAGGCACAGAGAGGTACAGGGGTTACTCAAGGGACAGGGAGGACTTCCCTGACCTTCCTGCCATTCCTCAGTGCAGCTAGGGAGAGAAAATTCTGCACTGATGGGCCCACTGCCGACTTAGGTAGGGGTCTGGCCCCACTCATCAGGCCCCTAATGACCCTGCAGCCGCAGCTCCCCTCTTCAAGCTCCACTGCCACCCATATAGCCACCCTGTCTTGCTTACTTGGAAAGCTGAACCCATCCAGTGGAGGTGTCTGCCTCTCTCCTATGTCTCTAGACTTATTCTCTCTCTGGAGTTCCCAGTCTGGTGTTTTGTTTTGTTGTTTGAGACAGGGCCTTGCTCTGTCTCCCAGGCTGGAGTGTAGTGGTGCAATCTTGGCTCACTGCAACCTTTGCCTCCTGGGTTCAAGTGATTCTGCTTCAGCCTCCTGAGTAGCTGGGATTACAGGTGTGTGCCTCCACACCCAGCTAATTTTTCTATTTTTAGTAGAGCTGGGGTTTTGCCATGTTGCCCAGGCTGGTCTCTAACTCCTGATCTCAAGTGATCCTGACCTCAAGTGGTTTGGCCTCCAAAAGAGCTAGAATTACAGGCGTGTGCCACCATACCAGACTAATATTTTTGTATTTTATTAGAGATGGGGTTTCACCACGTTGTCCAGGCTCCCAGTCTGTATCTTTGACTGCTTACTAGATAGACTCCCACCACCCACTCACTATGCAACTGAGGGAAACATCTCTTTTTTTTTGAGACAGAATCTCGCTTTGTCACCTAGGCTGGAGTGCAATGGCATGATCTCAGCTCACTGCAACCACCGCCTCCCTGTTCAAGCAATTCTCATGCCTCAGTCACCCAAGTAGCTGGGATTACAGGTTTGCGCCACCATGCCCAGCTAATTTTTGTATTTTCAGTAGAGACGGGGTTTCACCATATTGGCCAGGCTGGTCTCAAACTCCCAACCTCAGGTGATCCGCCCATCTCAGCTTTCCAAAGTGCTGGGATTACAGGCGTGAGCCATCACGTCTGCCCACAACTAAGGGACACTTCTGAACCTCAGTCACTTCTTCTGCAAAATAGAGGACAATAATGCCTACTTCTGAGAGTGGCTGATGGGACAGAATGGTGATGAATGCTGTGCTGACACATTCTGGTTGCCACGCTACACTCTTCTTGCTCACTAGGACAGCCCTCTGTGACCACAAAGTCTTTGCTGCCTTGGAACATTCACACGTGCTGTTCCTTCTGCCTAGTATACTTTCCCCATTACTCTTTCCAGGTCTGTTTCTTTCTCTTCCTTCCAGTCTCAGCCCAAATGTCACCCCTTAGAGAGGCCTTCTCTGGCCAGTGTACATAAATGTAATCATCCCTGTTATTCTGTGTCCCGGTGTCCTGTTTATTTCCCTCACCATTATTTAATATTATTTTCTTCAATTAACAGCCATGGTAAAGTTAAGTGAATGCGGTTCTAGACCTACACTCCCAATTCCCAGCTATAATTGCTCCTTCTCTCCATGCCTCAGTGTTTCCATCTGTAGAATGGTAATAATATTAACACCTATCTCATAGGGAGTTGTTGTGTACATTGAATTGATTTCCCCATAGAAGGCACTCAGAACAGTACCTGGCAGATGGTAAGTATTCAATGCATGCCAACTGCTAATCTCTGTTTTCCTGCCTATTGTCTTTCATCGCACTAGATGGTAAACTCTCTGAGAATGTGCACCTTGCCTGTGCTGTGCTCTGTTAGGCAGTATATTCAGTGCTTGGCACTTAGTAGATGTACGGAAACTTTCACTTGGTGAATAAACGAAAACCATAAATGTCTTGCCAGAACCTCAAACGTACTAAGTCCCACACCATTAGGTGCTACTTCCTTCTCATGACTCCCGATTCGGAATCCTCTCTCCACTTGTTCATCACCCCCCATAACTACCCCGTGACCAGTCCTGAAGGGGCTGTTTACTTCTGCAGCTCCACACCATTAACTCGGTGCTGACAGTGTGCCCAGAACTGTGCTGGCCCTGATGGAAAGCCTGTCTTGACTCCGTCCCTTCCTCTCCATTCTCCCACGTCTACCTCGGCTTGGGCTAATACCTTCCTCCTGGCTCTGTAAAGGGATGTCCTGTGAACCCTCCTGCCACCCATTTGTTCCCCACCTTGCACACAGAGCAGCCCACTGCCTATTTTTGTAATTAAGGTTTTATGGGAATATAGCCATGTGCATTTGCTACAATGGCAGAGTTGAATAACTATGACAGAGATCCTGTGGCCTGCAAAACCTAAAATATTCACTGTCTGGCCCATTACAGAAGGTTTGCTGACTCTTGATCTAGAGGAATTTGTCTAAGCCTTGTACTAAGCATGCTCTCCCTTGCTCAAGAACATTCAGTGGCTCTTGGTGGCCCCCTGGCCAAAATCCAAACTCCTCAGCTTAATATTCAAGGCTCTCGAGAGAGATCCAAGATGGCCGCGTAGCAGCAGCTCAGGATTGTAGCTCCCAGTGAAAGCGCAGAGAGTGAGTGGATGCCGAAATTGCAGACGAATTTTTGATGCCCACAGACTGGGAGATTCCCGGCGAAGGAGCCACCCGGGGCGCCAGC
>CAUYQU010005481.1:0-30097 GCA_963574635.1 Cheracebus regulus
CTTCCTTTTTTCTGAGTCTCGCTTTGTCATCCAGGCAAAGTGGCGTGATCTTGGCTCATTGCAACTGCCACCTCCTGGGTTCAAGTGATTCTTCTGCCTCAGCCTTCCTAGTAGCTGGGACTGCAGGTACTCACCACCACGCCTGGCTGATTTTTATATATATTTTTAGGAGAGACAGAGTTTTGCCATGTTGACCAGGCTGGTCTCAAACACCTGACTTCAGGTGATCTGCCTGCCTCAGCTTCCCAAAATGCTGGTATTATAGGCGTGTGCCACTGTGCCCAGCCTGATATAGGATTTCTATGTCTTGTAAATATTTCTGTTCTTCGTCTTATGGTTTAAAGATTATTCTATTCAAGATAAATATTCTGGATATAGTTAAAATCATTAATTTTCCCTTAAAATTTTGTAAAGTTTGAGTCATATTTGGCTTGTTATATAAAGTTTTGTTTTAGTCATATATATTACTTTGCTAAGTGTTTCTACTCAAAGACAGTATCTTCTTCACCAGCCTACCATTGTGATCTATTACAAGGTGGTTGCTATAATCATATTGGATTTTATCACATATATCTTCTTTACATCTTTAATTAATTCATGATTATGAAGCCATGACTTTTCTTGGCAATTTCTTATTATACCTGAACTATTACTTTGTCCTTTCAAAGTCCCAGAGAACACTAGAAATACTGTGCGACTGTTGACTTTCCAGTACCTTCAGAAAATAAAGAGCACACTGTTTCTTTTGTTGTTTTATAAGGTAGATATTTATCAAAATCATCAGTAAACATAATTTGAACAAACATACATTTATGCTTACTCCTTTCTTTATCATTTTCCTATCCTACCCCAATCTAAGTGGTCAGACTCTAGAACAAAGATTGTGCCTCTTTCATCATCTGGGTTCTTATAAAATACTATAACCCATGAAATCTTGTCTCTTTTGCTCACAAACTTCATAAGTGGAAAATGCTTATGATTTTTTTTTTGAGATGGAGTATCACTCTATCACCCAGACTGGAGTACAATGGTGTGATCTCAGCTCACTGAAACCTCCACCTCCTGGGTTCAAGTGATTCTCATGCCTCAGTCTCTTGAGTAGCTGGGATTACAGGTGTGTGTAACCATGTTGGGCTAATTTTTATATTTTTAGTAGAGAATGGCTTTCACTGTGTTGCCCAGGCTGGTCTCGAACTCCTGACCTCAAGGGATCTGCCTGCTTCGGCCTCCCAAAGTGCCAGGATTACAGGCCTGAGCCACTGTGCCTGAAGGGATTTATGCTCTTTTACGAAGAGGGCCATACACCCCTCTATTCTCGCCTGTGATCTGAGATACTTCCCTCTTAGGCCTTCGATAATGATTAGTTTTGAATGTGAGCTGAGGAGAAGGGGAAGTTAAGGAAGGTTTGTGTCTAAGCCATGCATTCTCAGATTTTCCATTATTTCTTATGCTGATATTTTCAGTACAAACATAAATTATCAAATGCTACCTTGCTTTCCTTTGTGCCTGTCCCTTTTGTTTTTTTATTTCTTCAGGAATATTTCTAAATAATTGAGGTTTGTGGCCTACAATTCTGTTTTCCTAGTTTCTCCCCACATTAATGTTATTTAATTACCATAATTAATAACTGCTTTGTTTTGACCAGTGCAATGGCCAGTATGATTCTGAATATATACATGGTTCCAAAACTGTGCATTAATAGCGGTTGGACCTTTAAACAATTAATCTCTTTTTTTCCTCATTCTCTCTTGAGGGGATTGATAGACAAAGTTGTAAAAGAGGTTCTGTGACAATCTCCTTGACAACAGAATATATTCAATGGATATCCTTGAGCCTAAGAAATATGCATCCTGGATTGTAGTTCTCAAAAAAATAAATAACCATGTTGACTGAAGCATTTAGTATACATATGCCCTGCTACTTTAATTCTTTTGTGAGTTCTCATACAGTTTGTAAAGTTTCCTATATTGTATGCATATAATAAATTTTAAATGAAAACCTGAAGCAATGCTTGATTGTCTTAAATTTAGCCTTCAACGATCCAGGTTGTTCTTTGGATATTTATAATTCCGGAACTAGAATTTATAACACATGCATCAGTCCCAGTCGTTTCTATTTTCTCCTTCTGTGCATCCTCTGAGTGCAAGAATACCGGTATCTAAATATAATCCTTAGTGTTCCATTTCAGACAAGTCCTTTTGCAGAGAAATATTAGCTTCCACCTAAGCCTTTTTTTTTTTTAATCTTGTTCTTCTTCACAGTGTGACGGTTCTCCCTGTCAGTGAACAGATCTTCTTCATTTAGGAGTTCGCTACATTATGAGATTTTTGTCCCTTAAATTTTGAAACAGAAAACATTTATATACAATTATTCACATAACTGTACATGTGTCTGTCTTGTGGGTTTATGTGGTGTTATATTTTTTCAAATGTTCCTATGTGTGTTCACGGGAAATCTAGAGCTGCCTGTTCTGTTTTAACTACAGAGCAAAGATAAGAGCAAGTGCAAAAAAAGTAATTCCTAATTTTACATAAAACAGTGTTCATTATTCACAGTGATTGAAAGGAGGGTTTTTCATAGTTACTAAACATCACACAGATACACATGTGAATACAGGTATTTTAGTTGTTAATTTTCCTCACTACCTTAGATATCTGTCTTGTGTGAGACAGATAACATGATTCTTCAGCCCTCACTCTTTCAGTGTGCGTGTTCTTAGGTCTGCCTTCTTGGTTTTTATTTGAAGGTAGGCTAGGCCTTAGGCCAATTTAAGTCTGCTCTACTTGTTCTCCTTCTGGGACTCAGACTTAAGAAGTAGTGTCACTATTGCAATGTGTTTTTCTCATGGTGGAAATTGAGCATGCAAAAAGTTCAGTAGAAGCTTTGATGTTTCTTAAAACATCAGCCTGAAACACTTACACTGCCACTTTTCTTTCTTTCATATTCCACTGGTCTAAGCAGACTAAACCCCAAGTGAAGGGGCCAGTGATAAATACTCAAGTGACTCTAATGGAAGTCAAAGCAATGCCACATGACAAAGGCATTGGACGTTCATTCGTTTTTCAAGTAAGGGGCAAAAGGTAGGAAACTATAATGTAAAAGACAGATAGATAAGGCTTGCCATAGATATTTAACCTGAACAAAATAAATGCCACTTAAATAGCACTCATTGTTATTTAAGGATGCTGCCTTTTCTTTTCTCTTGTTGAATTCTCCATTAGCAGTGAAGCGTTCTTTTACAATAATAGTGGAGGTAAAGAGATGAGGTGACTAAATGAAGGTTGTCAGCTCTCCCGCTTTGTTATACCATTTCTTGATTCAGAATGTACCATTCCTGTAACCCATTACCCACCCTTAAGCAAAATGTTTACAGGATGAGCAGCCTGCCCGTTCCCCATAGGAATGACATAAGGCCTTTTTTGACTTAAGGACACTTTGACTAAAGGACACAAATATGTTTAATTTTTCCCTTCATTTTGTGTTCTAGGGTATTTAAAAACCAGTGGCAACTAATTATATTCTAGAAAGATTAAAATTAAGATTTCGTTTGGTTACATGCAAGAAGGACAATTGAGAAAGGGGAATGTGTGCATATTTTCAGACACATCTATATTAAGAAAAAACACAATTGATATTGATTCTCCTAAAATTGTTGAAGCCTGTACAGTCCCTGGAAAGTTTTTGAACATTTTTAAGGGTTACAGTCTGAAAAGCAATTAAATATGTATGCTGAGCAATTAATTGGAAAGTGAAAAATTATGATCTTCACAAGTAGATGCTTAAAAATAGTTAACACATGTCAACATTTATTTGTGATTTAAAGAGATTGTAGGAAAAAGAAATAAAATATCTTTAACTTAAAAATGACATATATTGAAAGTAAACAGTAAATTTAGCACTGAAGAGAACTGAAATTGAAATAAGAAGAAAGCAACCCTTTTCATCATGCATATTCAAACTTGAATTAGAGGTCTTGGGCTATGCAATAAAATCAAAAACAATGTAAAAATCACAAGAATTCAAAAAAAAGAATAAAAACATATTTAATTTTAATTGACTTGATTGACAACATAGAAAATCCTGGAACTCCCATATACAAGCTATTTAAATTAGTACAATTATTAATCAAACGTCTTAGTTAAAAATTATCATATAAAATAAATGTTTCTCTTTAATTACAGACAATGATCCCATTCAAAATGGAAAAGAAAATCAGTAATACCTAGGAATAAAACTAACAAAAGGCATACAAAGCTTCTTAGGAGATGGTTCCCAAATAATAAAAAGATATAAAAGGCAGCCTTATTGTTCACGAACTAGAATACACAATGAGCTAATATAGTCTCTCATCTCCTAGATTAATCTGCCAAAGTGTTAAGATTTTTCCTGGCAGAAATATACTATAAAATCATAAAACTAGAGATGGTTTAATATTCCTGATGGGTAGAAACATCAGTTTATGCAACAGAAACTAAATTTTAAATTAGACCAACTATATGTAGAAAACTTGATAAAAGGCAGCAGAGGTATTACAAGTCATTAAGGAAGAGTTAAATTAGATCAATCAGAATACCAAAACATACAGTTTTACACAATAAGCGAGGTCTTAATGAAATTTTAAGAAAACACACTCTGGAAGATGATATAACACCTAAAACTAACAAATATTAACATCTAAAATGTTTACACATCAAATCCATTTAAACCATTATATTTTCAATTATTTTTAAGACATGGGGTCTTTATCTGTATCCCAGGCTGGAGTACAATGGCAAGATCACACCTCATTGCAGCCCAAACTCCTGGGCCCAAGCCATCCCTCTGCCTCCACCTCTTGAATAACTGAAACTACAGGAGTGAGCCACAACATCCAGCTTTAAAAATATTGATTCATAGCCAAGGTTACCCAGACAGTTTCTGAATAATAGCCAAGGAAGTGACTAAATTTCTCTGGTACATCATTTAAAAAAAAGCAAAGAATGCAAAACCAAAATGACTAAAATCTACATTTGCCTTAGCAAAAGGAAATAAGCATGGACCTATCTGTTTTATATTTTATTCTGTCTACAACAGCATTATAATGTGGCAATTTATAGACATAACTACCTTACTATAGTTTGTATTAAAGCAAATTTAAATTATTATCAAGTAAGACACTGTGAAATTTGAAAAGTTTAAGCACATGACATAGAAATAAAAAATTCTTAATTAAAATAGTTCTTTTAAATATTTTATAGATGTTATGCAACGTACTCTCTACAAGGAAACAGTTTCACGTACTTTCACAATTTGATTTTCTGTATAGCATCTTACTATTTCTCTCTTCAAAATACATATGACGGAGTTGAAAATATGGCAGAAACAAGTTCTAAAAAGTGATACTATAGAATTTTATCAGTCATCCTGCCTTCCAGTAGCCTCTCATCTTAGAACGTTTAAAACTGCCATTGGACATCCCTCCAGTTATGATTGCCTCAGAACTTCCCTGCCCTAAAGCAGATATCCAGAAACCATTCATTCATGGCCACCACCTTGCCCAGCAACTGGACAAATAAGCATCAAGAAATTCTAAGTATTTAAATTTGTATCTTTGCTGACAGGTAAGGTTTGAAAATATTCTGCAGCCTAGTCATGTAAACTGAGGTGCAAGCATAAAGTTTACAGATGCTCCGTTATGGAATATGCTGCAGTATCTACCTGTACTTCATTCTTTATTTTTGTTTTCATCCACAATATTAGGATTTTGTTTGTAATTTAATCTAATTTCCTACTGTGTTTGTAACCCACCCTGAACCACAGTTCATTTTGTGAATTTCTGCAACTGTCATGGGCAGTAAAACTTGCATTTGATTGCTTGCCTCGAACTCTAATTTAACCTGGATGGACATTCTTGCCAAACCACTTTTTGGAGAGGATTCCTTCTGAGACTGCTGTTCTCATGTAGCAGAAGGTCACCAAACTATATGAAGTGATTAAACCCAACTTTTGAAAACCATGTTTTGGTTTAGATCTTCCTCTATAGAGTTCAATATTTCCTCCCTTTCTCCCTTTTCTGGCTTATTCCTATCTCTACTAGATAAACCACCACAAAGTTCTCATCCCATCTGACAAAAGAGTCCAAGTTGAGTTTTGAATTAATGTTTGTTTTTTTTTAATGGCCAATAGATTGCAAAACTGTGGTCAACAGTATCAAAGAATGCACCTAAAAATCAATAACTCTTATAATTTTCACAGCAAATTGCTATGGAGATTAAGAGAGCTTTGTTCATAAATGCCTGTGTTTGTTAGTCTAGTGGAATAAGCAACAGTTTAAAACCTTATTGTTCATCATCCATTTAAAACCAGTTTGTGATCTTGTGGAAGTGACAGATTCTGAATCCCATCTTTCTTTTCTGTAAAATATAGTAATTAGGACACTATCTTATATTGCTACATAAATCAAGAACATTTATACTGTTGTGGTAAGTTCTTTGCAAGTGTTATAAAAATAATCCAGTACTTTGATGAATTAAATGCAATATTCAGCCCACTTTCCTGGGTTTTTAAAAAGATTTAAGTAAAAATTCCAATCAAAATTTTCAACTGTATTTTGTAATACAATTTTATATGAAGTTAAATATTCTCATGTTCTATTTAATATTTAGAGGCAGTCAGGTTACTTCACATATGAAACAGCTTGATACAAGTGTATTACCAAAATGAATCAAATTAAAAACCTGAGCTGACCATAAGGGTGAAACAGAGATGTTATCTTTGAACTATTCTTATCAGTGACAGCACAGAAATATTGAACACTTGTAGATTCTTGTGACTCTAGTGTATGTTATCAGCCTGCAGGCCACTGTGGAGAAAAATAAAAGACAGAATTTTTTTTTATTTCACAAATATTTATTGAGCAGTTGTTGTGTGCCATGTTTTAGACAATGGGAATAGAACTGGAAACCAAATAATGTTTCTGTCCTCAAGTTATATGCGTAACTCAGGAGACAGAAACACTTGGACAAATAAATGTTGTGGTAGACCTTTGTTAAAGGGTCGCCAATTCCATTCCCTTGTTCTGAGTACATACTCAGCATACAGACTTACATATTCCAACCTTCCTTTCAGTTACAGTGGGGACATATGACTGGATGTTGGTTAGTGGAAAGAATTGATGTATGACACTCCTAAACCTAGCCATGACAAGTCCTGCATTGTTTTCATTTCTTTCTCCCTTTCTCTCCCTCTGCTAATTTACTGGCTTACTGCTAAGCATGCTCTAAAAAATGGCAGTAGCAGGGCACATAATTGAAGGATTTGTGAGCCAACAGTCACTGCTTGGAGAAAAACCTGCTAACCAGAGTCAGAAGTGTAATGTGAGCAAAAATCTACTTTTAATGAACTAAACCAGCATTTTTTTTTTTGGAGGGGAGGGTTGATTGTTACAGAAGCTGGAGTTCATCACATTCACTAATGCAAATGTATAACGTACTGAAAGGTAGTTATATATTCTTTAGAAATTAAGAGAAGAGGATGTATAGAGGAAGGCCATGCTATTCTAGATAATACAATTAGGAAAGACCTTTGTGTTTTGTTGAAGGTTGAACAAAGAGAAGAAATAAATCATGTGAATATTTGGAGAAAGGACATTTGGTAGGTACAAATCACCTTCAAATGCTGTGAAGCAAAATTATAATTCGCATTTATTATTTTTTTACTTTAAGTTCTGAGATATGAAGGCTTGTTACATAGGCATACTTGTGCCATGGTGGTTTGCTGCACCTGTCAACCTGTCACCTAAGTTTTAAGCACCGCATGCATTAGCTATTTGTCTTGATGCTTTCCCTCCTTCACTCCCAGCCCTCCAACTCTGGCATGTGTAGTTCCCCTCCCTGTGTCCATGCGGTCTCATTGTTCAGCTCCCACTTATGACTGAGAATATGCAGTGTTTGGTTTTCTTTTCCTGTGTTAGTTTGCTGAGGATAAGGAACAGCGAAAGAGGATATAGCTAGGAATGGAGAGAAAGCTAGGGGCCAGCCCATTTGGAGGCCACAATAGGGACTTGAAACTAAGAGAATTCATTAAAAAATTTCCATTAAGATTATAATTACAGACAACAAAACTGTGGTCCAATTAAAAAGAGTTACTTTGCAATTTCTAAGTCAAAGTACAGATATTCAGAGATTCTTTTCCTGACAGAGAAGAACAATATGCTACTTGCAGGTAGTGTCATCTTTAACACTAACTCACCCATTCATATTGATTCACAATGCTGTAATATGATTCAGACCTTCCTTACTTGGGCCATATGGTCCTTCTCCTTAGCAGTACTATTGCCCTAGAATTTTGATGTATGCAATTCCTGAAGTCCTCATGCTTGCATTACATAACACTTTTTTTTTCGAGACAGAGTCTCACTCTGTCACCCAGGCTAGAGTGCAGTGGCACGATATTGGCTTCTTGCAACCTCCACCTTCTGGGTTCAAGCAATTCTCCTGCCTCAGCCTCCCGAGTAGCTGCTACTACAGGAGCCTGCCACTATGCACATCTAATGTTTTGCATTTTTAGTAGAGACAGGGTTTCACTGTGTTAGCCAGGATGGTCTCGATCTCCTGACCTCGTGATCCACCTGCCTTGGCCTCCCAAAGTGCGGGAATTAGAGGTGTGAGGCGCCACTTCTGGCTTACATGATATATTTAGGTAATTTTCTGTATTGATCATTAGCCATTCTTTCATTATCTGGAAGACTTTGTTCTGTACTTTATATTGGATATTCTTATTCTATAATATAATATAATATAATATCAATAGCAACTAAGCAGTCAACACAAGTAAACTCATTATATTCCAAATCCTCTGTGTGTGTGTGTGTGTGTGTGTGTATACACACACACACACACACACACATATATATATATATTTCTCTCTATATACATATGTGTATTTCTTTTTAAAGCAAAAACAATACCAAAACATTTGCTTTTCAAAGTTGTATTATTTGGTGCTTTAAAAATCCTAAAGAACATTAAAAATAATAAGAATTGTTCAAGTCACATATATTTTAAGTGCCTGCATTGGTTCCAGATTTGATTTGTTTCTGGTTCCAAACTACTCCGTTGCTTTAGGACAATGCCAAGAAAGATACTTTTTATGTGTGAAAGAAAGTATATTTTTCTAATACATATGGGTCATTTTAGATTTATAATTTGCTGTTGATTTTGATTATATTTTCCTTTAAAAGAGAGCTGGCCAGATTTTTTCAAGCATAACTATATTTTACTACATAAATTTTGCAGTGAGAAGCAAGAGAAATTATTATGTCTATGATATTAGTGCTGTTTATAAATGTTTCTCTTCATTTACAATTACACATCATGGTAAAAAACACTCCTATAGGAATTGCATTCAGAAACAAAGAAAAGTAAAACTTTATCAATCAGGAGGTTTAAAAAATAATAGTTTTTTGACTATTATAGTTAAATTATGGATTACTTTTTCATATATTGAAGGATAAATCCACCAATTAAATGCACCACACCTGTAGTAAAATGATTTAACTTATGTGCTGCAAAAATTTAAACTAAAAAAATATTTAAAAACCACCACCAAATGATAATAATGAAATAATAATTGGTCTCTTCATGGGATGGTGCTTAAGATGTCACTGAAAACTTTCCATATCAAACATCATATTATGTCATATATTTTCACTATATTTGTAGTATTTAAACAAACAAGTATATTCATTTACTCTGTTAGCAATTCTTTTCTATTAAAAAGTTAGATAAGGCAAAAAGTTGAGTCTAAAATCAGTAATAATTATTCAATATTATATAGTAAATGTTCCACTTGTACTCCTTTAACTTTAATATTATAAAACTAAGTAAGGAAAAACAATGATTTCTAATATGCATTGATAATAATATTCATGTTTTTGAAATGCTTTTTGATATATTTATTATATATGACTTTTACTTATATTTCACAAAACTATTTACAATCTTCTTGTATTCCAGTTTTGTATTATGATTAAAATAATTCATTTTTTGATTGTCATCTTTCATTTTCATTATAAAACAGACAAATGAACCAGTATGGCTCAATAGTAAAGAGTTCAATATGAAAACTACAGAATTTTTTAATGATTTTTTTTTAATATCAGCATTCTTCAGTAGTTTTTGTTTACTTAACAAAGAACAGAAATGTAATTGGGTTTATTGCACCAAAACTCATCATCTGAAACAATTACCATTAAGAAAATAGTTTCCAATCTTATGGGTTTTATTTTATTTTCTGGTGCTGTACATAGTTCAATCCTTGCAGAGAGCAGGAAGTTGGCATTATTTTTCAAAGGAATACATACATTAACAAATAAAACCATTCTTTTATGAGAGAAAATAACTTTTACTATGCATTGAATAGATTATGTTTTTGAAAACAACACAAGTTAGCAAATAAATTGAGTGTTTGAGAATGTGTTTTTATCTTTTATCTATCTACACACACACATATACACACACACGTACAAAATGAGCTATAAAAGGATATCCCTTAAAACTTAGGCTTCAAAAAGGTATGTTTTACAAACAAACAGGTATATATTTATAGACAAAGAATAGGGAGAACAGTATCAATGTGTTTTTCTCCCCCCACTGGCATGACAGTTAGGTATCCTTGTAAAGTAACCTCTTGCTCTGAAAAAGCAGCAATCCAGACTAAATCATAACACATTTCTATTACATGTGTATTAATTCACAGTATTGCAAATTATTAGTAAAAGGCTAATAGAAACTCATGAACCAAATCAAGAGAATACCATGCTATAGTATTTCACACAGCACATTTTTTGTATTGAGAGTCTTGGCCTAATTTTAGTGATAGAATATGGTCCAATTAGCATCTCAATTTAATTTTCATGACTGAAAAGAGTACTACATGTAAGGACGTTCCATAATTAAGAAGTAGGGTTTAGATGGCGCATTGATTGAACAAGTAGGTGTCTTTCCTCTCTCACGGTTTCCAAAATTACCCTCAAAATTATGTCCTTAGCAAAAATGATAAATTCACAAGTAAGAATGTTTTTGTTCTTTGAGAGAGTGACCATGGTTGGATTGTCCATCTTGAGTATACAAATAATAGTAGAGTTTTGAAATCTTGAAAGAAACACTTTATTAAAAAAACACATCACCACACAAATAATGAATTAAACATGGATAACTATTTTAAAATTTTATTTATTTATTTATTTATTCTTGAGAGGAGTCTGGCTTTGTCACCCAGGCTGGAGTGCAGTGGCTCGACCTTGGCTCACTGCAACATCCACCTCCCTGGTACAAGCCATTCTCCTGCCTCAGCTTCCCAGGTAGCTGGGACTACAGACATGTGCCACTACGCACAGCTAATTTTTTGTATTTTTAGTAGAGACAGGCTTTCACTGTGTTAGCCAGGATGGTCTCGTTCTCCTGACCTCATGATCTGCTTGCCTCTGCCTCCCAAAGTGCTCGGATTACAGGTGTGAACCACTGTGCCCAGCCTTATTTTATTTTTAATTGAAAAATAATAATTACTTATATTTATGGAGCGCAGTGTGATGTTTTGATACATATATATGTGGAATGATGAAATCAGGGTAACCATATCTGTCACCTTAAATATTTATCATGTATTTTTATGAGAACATTTAAAATCCTCTTTTAGCTAATTTGAAATACACAACATATTGCTATTAATTATAGCTACATTGTTGTGCAATAAAATAGCAGAATATATTCCTCCTAACTAACTTAAAAAACTATTCTGAAGTAGCAAGTATATCATGTTCAAATTAACTGGTAAAGATTGAGATCTATTTTTCCATCATAAGCAAAAACAAACAACCAAAAAAATATTTTGAAGTTTATGCCCTAGAACTATCTTATAGAAAGCTAATGCAAGCCAAAATTGTGAACCAATGTAATTTCAAACTTTACAATAGGCACATAAAACATCAAAAGGAAACAATAAAATGGTTTAATGTTTCATTTAATCAAAAATATCTAAAGTATTATTTTTTAACATAAAACCAATACATGATTATTAATATAGTAATTTACATTCTTGTTTCTATGCTAATTCTTTGAAACCTGTTTTATATTTCAAACTTAAATACATTTCAGTTCAGTCTAATCGTATTTTAGGCTCTTGATAGCCAAATCTTGCCATTTTATCAGTGAGAAAATTACATTCTAGAGTTGAAGTGATGGACCAAATTGTAATGGTCAAGCCATGATTGCATTAGATTTTCTTTGACATGTAATCAATTCAGTGTTTCTATCCTCTCTGACAAATACAGTGATATAGTATGTTTGCAATAGGTCAGAGAAATGATGTCCAGCTTCTTCTGTTGGAGAAGTTTTCAATTGTTTTATGTTACCTGTTACGTTTTGTTTAATTAGTTTATTATGGTTAAATTGATGAAGAGGAAAAAGGAAGGAGAGACAAAAGTTGGCCTGGAGAAAAGAGTTAACTATAAGTGATTGATCAAATAAAGAAATTATTTTTGCAAAGAATAAAGAATAACAATCCAAAAGTTTATTACTGGGAAAACAAACCTAATGTGCAGTAGGTCTAAGAAATAGTTAATATTAGCAGATTTGTGATAAAAGTTATTATACTAGGCAGTCTAGCAGAATTTTCTTTAATTGGTTCTGAGTAGATCTTGCTAATGAACATACCCCATATATGCTCCTTATGTTTTATATTACAGAAGGTGAATGATTGTGTTCCATTCCTACCAGTGAATTTTTAGAGTGTGCGTTCTCATAAGGATCTTTGCATGCATTTCAAAGTGGGTCCGTTTTTTCACTGACTACCTTCATTGTTACCAAAAGCATTTAAAATAATCAAAAGCATTAGTGCTCAAATCAAGTAATATATGACCGCAAGGTTGAATGGGCTTGTACTGTTACAGATAGGATTTAGGGTCATCCTTTGCCTTATCTTTAAATAGTTGTTGTTCAAGAGAAGAATTAAGTGCTTATTTTTTTTTTATCTGTATAGAAGCAGCATTTGGGGCCCTCAGGCTGCCTATTCTTCCATGTCAAAGATGTTAATAATGTATCTGCTTACCAATGTGACATGTGTCGGCTGGGTTCTTTTCTTTGAAGTGAAGAAAAACTAAAAACTTTCATTTTATCATTGAAAATCTTTTCCATATAACTTCGCCATCTCACACCCCCTGTAGAGCACTACAGTCTAGGTTAACTCTGGGCATGAGAAATTCATGGACTTGTCCCTGGTTAACAGATAATATAAAAATATGAATATATCATTGACATCATTCTCTTGTGTTTATGTGGCTGAAGAAATATGGGGTTGAATACTTCATAAAAATTGCATAATGCATACATTTTAAAAAATTTGAAACCTGAAGCAGAGCTAAGTAAAAATCACTGCCAAGTAAATATGAAAAACTGTGACCACTTTAGGAGAGCTTTCTTCTGAGAGAGCAATATGCTTCTGAAGGCAAGTTTTAACAATTATCATACATAGTGTATGTCATTGAGCTATTTGTTTTTCACTGTCTGAAAATAGTGTGACATCAACTATAATTGAACAGTTACTCATGTTCGTAGATGCATTTACTATTAATTTTGGTATAAACACATCAACTGCATGTTAAAATACTTACATTTCTATCAGGAACAGAATATTACAATTCAGTGGTCATCATGCCACATAAAAACATGAACAGTCATACAAAACTTGTTTTTTTAGAGGATAAAAGTAATGTGTGTAATTGAAGCAATCTTTTACACTGAAGCAGAGACGATTTAAAAATGAAATTAGTAGCCTCATTGTCAGTCTCCAATACCATGAAATTTGTGTTAAAGATCTTGTTTCTCTTTGCTAGTTAGCAAGGACCTGAGACATCCTTAGCAACCATTGCGCCTGATTTACACTCTTTGTGTCAAAAGGAGAAATGAAAAATAGGGAATGACAGAGGTGAGTGAAGCTGTCCTCTTTTTAATTTTATTTAACTCACTGTAACCAGCTCTCTCAACATATACTCCAGGAATAATTTGGCTTTTATATTATCCACCAGCACCACCAAGTGGTAAAATTTTTATTTTTTCTTGTGTAGTGATCATTGAAGACAAAACAAAATATAATACTGCAATAATATTAGGACTAATTAAGTGCCTCTGAGATATCCAAAAAAAGTGCATCTCAGGATCCCCACGGTTTATCAAAGAACTGCTGAAAACATTACATTTCAGAAATTTAAAAGAAAAGATCATTTTAAAAATAGATTTTATGTTTACACTGATTTTTCTTGTTTTAAATTAATGCTCATAACATAAAACAAGTAAAGTAAGAGATGATTTTACTATAGCAATTTATTTTTATTTTATTCCTCACCATTTTACCCTAATAGCATAAATTATACTTTTTTATCTTCAATATTTTTTTATTTGCTGGTAGAAATTTGTGGAATTAAAAAGGAGGCTGTGAGCTAAAATATTCATTACTTGAGTGAAATAAAAATGAATGAAGATAGAATATTTTTTATAAACTCATGTAATAAAATCATTTTGTTTAGTGATAACATAGAAACAACACATAAATTCTTTCTCTACTAGAAATAAAATTGTATACATATATGTGTTTAAAATATTTGCTGAAAATAACAAATTTTAGGTGTTAATATTTGGGGGGTTTATTTTAATGTATTTAGCTCTTTAATTTTCTAAAATATATGCCATTTGAAACAATAAGTAATGGGAAAGCTCAAATTACACTAAAAATTTATTCAAATTAGCCAGGTAGAAAGTGCCATAATCCTAGTTGCAAATTGTATATAACTATCTAGGAAGTGAGGGGACTTGAGCTCAGATGCATTTGAGTACTCACTATAAATTAAAACATAAATATATTAATACTATTCTACCTTATGATAAAATATTAGTGCATTTTATTTTGGAAATGCAATGTGTCTTTTTTCAGTATTAGTGCAATTATTCCTAGGGATGCTTTGTTCAAATATGGAATATTTATCTCCCTCTACTTATGCTGTTAGATTGTCTTGTCAAGTGATGATTAATTAAGGACAATTAATATCATGTTTTAAAACCATTAATCGCAAAGATTAATTGTATACAATTATTTTGTTCTCATTTATAACTTGAGCATTCTTCCTGTTGATCAAACAAAGCTAACTTTATTATATTTACTGACATAAAACTGAACACCACCCTGACAGAGCCAATCATGGCTTTCAAGGAGAAAACCGTTTCAGATGAATTTTAGCTCTGGTTTGTATAAATTTAAGAAGGGTTTTTACAAATGGGGATCTATTCAGGATTCAACGTAGCTTATTATCTAATAATTTTGCATTGGTGGGCACAGGGAGTCACTTGTTTGACATGCATATTGATGATTGAGCCGTGTGTGAGTCTTGATAATGACATTATTTTAGTTGGTTCACAGTCAAGTCTTAAGAAGCAAGTATTTGTGCCACATTTTCTTTGTCCAGTCTATCATTGATGGGCATTTGGGTTGGTTCCAGGTCTTTGCTACTGTAAACAGTGCCACGTACCCCAGAACATAAAGTACAATAAAAAAAAAAGAAACAAGTATTTTGGAGAATAAAAAATGAAAAAAAAAAAAAATATATATATATATATATATAATTGCATTTTAGGTTCTGGGGTACATGTGAAGAACATGCAGGATTCTTGCATAGGTACATACATGGCAATGTGGTTTGCTGCCTCCATCCCCATCACCTATATCTGGCATTTTTCCCCATGTTATCCCTCCCCAACTCCCTACCCCCCACTGTCCCTCCCTTAGTCCCCCCCCCGCCACAGACAGACCTCAGTGTGTGATGCTCCCCTCCCTGTGTCCATGTGTTCTCATTGATATTGGCTAGTACAAACACAGCTAAGTATGCTTTATCAAATTATTATTTAGACAGGGATGGGGATATATGTTTGGCTGAGAATTGTTTAACATAAGAAAACGTTAAATATGGTTTCCATTCTTCATTTCTGAAAACAAGAAGAAAAACATCAAAGAATTATGCTACTACAACTGCTGAAAGAGAATTCATGTTGGATCACTTACATTACTACATATATTGCAAACAGAGGCACTCATTTTATTCTGAAGTATCTCTTCATAGATGTTTGCATTGTGAGCAGCCTTGGAAAGTAGAATAAGTGGCTTCCTCTGGAGCAGAGTCAAGGGATACCCAAGGCTAAAATGGTGTTAGCAATGAGATTCTCACTGTCCAATATGGAATGTTGGATGAAAACACTAGAAGATTTATTTGGTTAAGCCATAGTTGTTACTATGTCCTCAGTACAAAAAGTGAACGCAAAGCCCTTTTTCTTGGAGACCTCACTCCCTTTCTGTGCCCTTATTGGTCCAATACGGAATGCTGGATGAAAACACTAGAAGATTTATTTGGTTAAGCCATAGTTGTTACTATACCTTCAGTACAAAAAGTGAACCCAAAGCCCTTTTTCATGGAGACCTCACTCCCTTTGTGTGCCCTTATTAGTCCTTTCCCTTATATCCAGAAATCTGGGACTTTATAGTGAAATATATAAGGTGGGGCTGAAAGACATAAGGTGAAAGATCTAAAGATGGGGTTAAGCAGACGTTATCGTCAAGAGAATCAAAGTCCATATGTATTCATCTCACTACGCTTCAGAATTTTGAAGGAAGAGGTTCAATTAATTATAGGTCTGTTGAATATGAGAACCAAACTTGCCATCCTACCTTTAACTGTGGAAGAGAAAGGTATACTTATTCAACTGTCAGTGTTTGGACAGGGTTCATAGTGAGAAAAGAAATCTAACATGACCATGTAGGTAGGGTCCTTTGGGTAAATTCATTTTATTATTATTGCTTTTACATAATAAGGTTTACTAGAAATGAATACGTTGTATGCTTGTGTCTCCTGTCCCATAGTGCCAGAGAGCATTCTCCCAGTCAGAAAAAGCCACATGTATAGAAGTGCTAATGGGACAAATACATGACTAGCCAGTTTGCCTCCCTGTAATCTCCTGGGGAGTCAACATAATCAGTTCAGAATGCCAGGAGGAGAAAGGAGAAATCATTAGCTTAATTAAAGATTTAAAGGCATTAGAAAGTACTATGAGAGTCAATATCTCAATATGTCCTGTGTTCCCAGTGATATAGGAAGCTTGCAATGGATTAAGTTGTTGCTCCTACAGCTCTGGCTATTCCATGTACTCGGAAATACCAGGATCAAGATCAGTTAACACGAATGTCACAAGGCTCCAATGTATGTTTGTAGTACTCCTACAGGACCATCTAAACTTTCCAGCCAGCTTGAGTGTGTCAAGATTTATTGTGAGTGCCTCTACCATCTGATGTCAAAACTTTGACTATGGAGATAATGTTCTGTTGGATGGCAAAGACTCAGATTCAGTGTCCCTGACCTTGGTGTTATCACACCTTCTCCAGAAGTTTGGAGTGATGAAACCTGACAAATTGCACTGATTGGCAAGTAAACTTTCTTGGAAGTATGTCAGCGTATTTACAATGATTAATTCCTCTGGCAGTCAGGAAACAACTTCTCAGCTGCCCTAGCATAAAAATAGCTTCCCACCTATTATGCTGTTTATTATTGGAAAAAGCTTGTGCCTTGCTTGGGTATTCTACTTGTTCCTTAGTTCTTAAGCTAACTCACACATTAAATTTTTAATTATCATTCAAATCAGTAGACATAAACCAATAGAAACTGTCCAGCAAGGTGTAACGTACTCTATATTTAGGACACCACAAGGCTAGTAATTTATTTGAACCACGTGTCTCTGTGAATGATGATTCTGCTAATTGGAACTTCTAGCAAAGAGAAACAGCTTCCATTTAGAGGAACTCATTCTGTTTCGAGCTAGTCTTCCATACAATTGTTAGTACTAATTGTACCAATTTTTAGAATGATCTGTTAGCTTGCTATTTTGTTCCTGTTGAAACTTAACTTCTGACACATTAAGGTCTGTGACTCTCTGACATGATATTGTCATTTGGAGGCGGATCAACTTAAATCCAATAGTTAGCAAGTTAAGCAGTATCCAACAAGCCTTACTTGTTAAATGGGTATAGATATTCAAGAATACAGACAACAGATTATCTCACTTATGCATGAAAAATTAATAGCTGTCACTTTAGAGGAAAATTTACTCCTGACTGTGCTACCTAATGAAAAGTTGTTGAATCACCTGGACTCTCAATTAACAGAGATTTCACTAAATTCTGTGCCCGGTTCAATAATTATTTATATAATCTGAAAACTGATGGTGTCCATGAGGTTGCTATAGCTGTTGATCCTCAAAACCAGCTAAGCAGAACCAAAAATTGATATGGTTGTCTCCCTCAAGATCATTTTCATAGCTCTTCTCAATACTTAATGAAATTTGTTATCCTTCTACTGACCCTTGGGCCATTATGAATTGTCTGGCTATTTATCTGGCATACAGAAAACTATGGACTGGTAGATTTAAGACATATCTTTAGGACCACTTACTATAGAACAAGTTGCAGCCTTTTAACGAACCATCTGGGCTACACATGTAGGTGACAACTAGAAAGGAACATTCTCTGATGACACTGACTGAAAGCAAGTTGCTGATCAAATTACACCCAAGTTCCCATGATTTCTGCCTATATTTGTCATCATATCAGGCATGAAAATATATCATCCACGTAGATTGGGCTCTAAGTAAATAATTCTATATTTCCAATCCAGAGGGTACAGCTACCACTGCTTGCCATATTGTAGACATTTGACAAAAGTTGACCCAGTAGGGATGTTGTCCCACTTGTTACTGGAAGATTGAGTGCATATGATTTTTGAGCCCTTTCTCAGAGCTACCAGTGATGCTTCACAATTGACGATACCTTTTCAGGTTATGATAATGCTACTCCATTCTGATCAGCTGATTTTGGCTATATCACACTAACTCTTGAAACTATTGTTTGTCGTAATTCCAGCATTTCTGGCCATTTCTTAACTAACAGTGGTGCACCTTTTATCTCAGAAGCCACTGAATGTTCATGTCAAGTTATTTAATGGGACTTCTACATTTCCACCATTCATTTATAACTGGTATGCTGAGCACTTGAATGGTCTCCTAAACAATTTATTTAAATATGCTATCTTGCTGACTTCTTTGTCCCTACTAAGGCAATTTGGTCACTGAATGTGCTACCTTCAGAAAGTGATTATCTCCTCTCAGTGTAGGTATTGATGAAGATAAAGGTACAGGGAATACAGAGACTTTTTTGAAAATTTGGAATTCCATCCTGACTGTTCCTGGGCATTATACTTTCTTCTTTCACCTACAGCACCTAGTTACCGTTTGTTGAGTATCCTCCTTCCTGAGTCCCCCTTAGAGTTAGTTGAAGTAAGAGATGTAATGAGATTTTATAAGTAATGTAAAATTACCTGGTTCCTTTTACATCTGACGTTCCACAAGAAAGATCTATGCATGAGAAGATTACTGAGCAAAAGAAAATGTATAGCTACTGTAGTGGTACACCATGATTTTGGTAGTGGTGTAGGGAGAGTGACAACTAAGTACCTAGAGAAGAATCGCCTTAGAACACAGGGCATCTGGGTCTGGGAGAGACATTAGTGGTGTTTCTCTTTTGAGGTCACTTCTGAATCCTTTCTCATGAAGGAAAACACTGTGGTGCAGGTCTTCACACCATTGCAAGCCCCTTAAATTGGACTCAGACTGGAAAATGTCATTTCTGCCAGATGACTCTCATCTATCAGAAACAAGAGATGTCCCTAGATCCTGCACCTCTCATACAAAACACCTGTAAACTACATTCTTGTTACTGTCGCTTGTCATTCCACATGATAGATGATTGTCACCTGGCTGATGCCAAGGACAATAAGACAGACTGAACGGACTGCCCTTAGGCAGTTCTTGAAAAACAAAACAAGACTTGATTATTCAAAGTGGACTGTGAAACGTATGGCCTACCAAGTGGTTGGGAGACACACTGTCAACCCGTACCTACTAACCGACGTATATACCATATATGCATGTGGGGGCAGGGGAGTCCCAATAATTTTAATAAACACTTTTTCTTTCTAGGGATATCAGACCACTGGATTGTATTACTTATTTTAAGCCAGTCATTAAAATGTTCCTTCTCTGAAAACATGGCCACTTACACCTTAGTGTTTCAGAGACCTTGAGGTACAAGTGTATAAGAGGCCACTTGGACCTTAGTGTTTAAGAGACCTTGAGGAAACACAACAGCTCATCATGCCATTATGTAACTTACAGGTGGCTATGGTTAGCCCTCCGAAATAAGGCTATCCTAGGTTTCTTAGTTTCTTGACCATCCTGGAGGAATAATTGACCTGATAGTTATAAGACGTGTTAGGTGGGACCTGATCAGTTCTCATTTAGTGGAAATTATTTCCCAGTATGGAGACTGTACCCTTCTATGTACTCACCCAGTGCCCTGTGAATCATGAGGTTTTCCAAACTGGCTAATGAGAAGAGGGTCTGTGAGTTCAGAGAACTGGTACTATTGCCACTAATCATTTAATGCAGATATTTCCCTGGCCTCATGTATTTTTATCACACATAGGTACGATCAATATTCAGCTGACTATTCAGTCAAACTAAAGCATGACTTTAATCACAAATACCATGGGGAGGTTTAAAAAGAATACTTTCAGATAGTAATGGATTCTGATTATATATTTTATTCTATTCTTTCTCAACTTTGAGCATAATTGATTTGCATCTTTATAAAAATTATGAAATCTTCATATTCCTTATTTGATGTTTCACAGGAGAACCTACTTTGTCCAGTGGAGGCAACCATCCCATTCCATCTGATATCTGTGGGATGTCAGAGACCAAGAAGTGTTAAAATGCTGAGGTTGTGTGGGTGTTAAAGTACAAACAGGAGAAGAAGTGTATTTAGATGTGGTGGTGAGAGGGTATGGCTCTCCAGTCTGGAGCACTGGAGCTTGAATCAGATGAACAGTGGGTCCAGGTGAACAGTGGGCAGCCCAGTTCAGCAAGTCAGAGCCTGAACAGAATGAAAGGGCAACCCACAAAGGTGAGGACTGAATTGGAGTTGCAGATCCCAGTTAGTTGGAGAGACCATCTTCATGGAGGGATGACCCAGCCAGAGCTGGGATAAAAGATAATCCATGCTCTTTTGGATATGATATGTATTATAATTTCATTTTTCTCTCGACTAGTTTTAAAGTTTACACTGTTTTCATTTTATTAGTCACTATAAAATAGTTTTCTGCATATAAAATATACAATAGTTATCTGCATTCCATCAAGCTTAATATTAGATACGTTTACCCATCTCCTGAACATTACAAATATCTTAGAATATTAACCTCTTTTAGTATTAGTTCTGTTCAAATGCATGTGATTATTTTGCTGTATAATTCTAAAACTGCATGGTATTGATAATACTCTGTAAAGTTAAATTTTCTCAGATGTAACCACATATTAACCACGTTCTTTGATCTTTAGGCTAAAGCAATTTTAAATACCAGGCTTACTTTGTTCTAAACTGGAAAAGCATTTTTTGTAGATTTTGAGTAATCCCTTGTTATATCATTAACTCTTTGATCCGTTTTAATATGCAGTTTTCATCCATCCCTTTTTTGTTGTTATCTTTGAGAGAATTGATCATAGTAACTAAGCTGCAATACTAAATTAGAAGAGTTTTCAATCTTAATATAACTTTGGCATAGTAAAATAATTTAAACAATAAAGTGGGTTCATATTTGTATGCTTGCATCTTAGCCTTTGTCATTATTCTTATTTTGATAATGAAACTTTACCTTGAAATGTCACTAGATTTTGTTTTGTGTGTGGTTGTTTTATTGATCTTCCCAGTAAACATCATTAAACATACTATTTCAAATGTTAAAATAACTGCTGAAAGGCATCTGACGATTAAAAAGTCAGTGACAAATTACTGAGCTAGAATTTAGGAGTTGATATATAAACTTGTAGAATTGAACCTAGAATTAGGGGCTACTTTCCTTATCCTCTGAAAAGGGCCCTAGAAACCTAAGATACTTAGCATCACTGACAACTTCAAGGTGCTAGGGCTATAACAAAAAAGAAAAATGGGAATCCCAAGTCTTGTCAGTTGGAAGGCAGCTAGTAAACTTTCCGTTTATTTTGAGTTAGAACTCAAAAGACTTCCCCATAAATCAGGGTAAAAGGTAAGTAGACCAACTCTCACTAGAGCCTATAGCAAGACTTAAAATCATCCCATTTTGTGAAATTAAATGAAAGCAAGCCTTGATTTCTGGTTATACTGGAGACATGACACAAAGGAACATAATCTCTTTCTGGAGGAGTGAGCATCATGAGAGGTCTTCCTATTCCTGCAATAATGACTGGATCACTAATATGCACATGCTTGATGGTGTCCTCTTGGTCCCAAGGCTCTTACTTTTCTTTATTCTTTTTTTCTTTCTGCTCCTCAGATCAGATGCTGATTATTTTGTCATCTCAAACATGTTTTTGAGTTTTTTACAGATTTCAACGATTTTTCAATTGTACTTTTCTGTTTGGTTCTGTTTATACACACACACACACACACACACACACACAAGATTCTCTTTAGCGGAAATAATTCTTACACTTTAATTCAACTGGCTCAATTTAGATATGGCTTCCTTTAGTTATTTGAGAACATTTTATAAGTTTATTTTAATTTTTATTTAATAAGAATTTATTAATTCTGTTAATTTCTAATTTATTAATTCTATCTTTCAATAATTGACATATAAATGTTGAACAGATTATTGCATGTCAGGAATGAAGAAATTACACTACTGGAATAAATCATGTTCTAAATTACTTACTTTGTTTAAACAAAACTATATATTTTTGTTGAGCATATACATCCTATATAGACTAAAGATACAAACTGACAGATGAACTCAATCTCAGAGCTCAACTATTATTGGAATCCAGCAAAAGATTACCCATGTATTGACTACAAGAAAAATTACAAGAAAATTTAAGGTCATTTAAGTCATAGTTAATAAATTCTGAAAAATATGATGAGGTTTCTTTAAACCCATGATTCATAACTAGATGGAAGGTTGTTGACCTTCCTGCTAAAAGGAAAACAGATATTGGCTATTTTGATTTAATGACCATAAAGCAAAACATGCATGTTTTATAATATTGGGGGTTCAGGGTGCCCTCAGTTCCCCTGAGAGGACGTTTCTCCAGGTTCTTGGTCTCCTGCCCTCTCAAGAATGAGAGAGGGGACCACGACGCAGTGCACAGTAAATGCCAGACTCAAAGGTGTTTGTAGAAAGTGAGTTATTTAGAGAGAGAGAGAAACAAGAGGAGAGAGAAAGAAACAGCTAACTCTCACACTGAGTGAGAGAATCCAGAAAGATGGAGTCCAGGAGAGGAAAGCAGCTTCCACACTGAGTGGAAGGGAATAGAGAGAGATGGAGTTTAGGAGGGGAAGACAGGCATCCACGAAGGGAGTGTTTGGGGAAGGGGACTCCAGAGGGAAAATCCAGGATAGAGAAAAAAGAGCTTCCACGAGCAAGAGAGTGTTCCTGGGAGGGGATCCAAACATGGAATCTGAAGGGGTGTGGAAGAAGGGGACTTTTAACCTGGGAGGAACCCCTACTTTCTCTAAGACCCCTGGCCAATGAAAGGAGTTCCTTAGAACTTCCGCTGGAGTGATTGACTCTTAGTTTCTTCCCACGTCCTCCAAACAGAAACAGTTAAATCTCCCGGATGGAGAGAGATGGGAGGGCCCATGGCGCTGGTAAGTTCTTGCCCTTAAAACTATACCCTCTTGTGGACCCAGAAAGAGAACACATTCTCTCAGTATGACTATAAAACCTGAAGACAATAGGGACATGAAAATTAAAGAGCTTTTGTGTTTGTATACAGGGAGACAAGGAATGGCTATTTAATGTATCACTTCTAAATATATGTATATCCAGATCTATTTGGTACCTTAGAAAATAGAATTACAATAATTGGTATAAGACATGATTAATACTTTTTCCCATAGATTTCAATGATTAGTTTTAGTCCTTTTATAGTTTTAGGATTTAGAGGTAGTGCTTCAATTTGAGTTGAAATTAAATGGATCAATCTAAACCTTAATGGGTTCAGATGCCTTATATTTGCCTATATCACGATAATTTGTAACATTCAAGTAGTGTTGACCTAGAGATCTATTTACGGCTTTAGTCAGACACATGGTTACAGATATATTAAAGACATTGTTCAATTTAGCAATGAATAATGGTTATCAGTATTCCAAGGAAATATATGTAAGAGGAACACTTGATTTAGAGATTATGATTGTTTCAAATATTATTCCCTACAATTTATTGAATGTGTTATCAAAAAAATGAAATATTTTGTTGAAATATTCAGCGGCAATATCTGTGGCATAGGACTTAGTAATGACTGAGGATTATTAGAGATACCTACCAAGTATTTCATTGAGGAAGATGTTGAGTACTATACTATGGCTTAAGGACACTACTGCAGTGTTCCTAGAAATTAAATTAAACATTTACAATATTAACTTTTAAAAAGCTATTTATCAGTCTGTGTTCTTCAGAAAAACTATATATTAATAGGCTGAAAGATAAATTGATTAATTGATAAATATATATAGATATAGAATAGAGAATGCAGAGATTGGCTATAAGCATTTGGATTATGCAATTATGGAGGCTGAGAGGCCCCAATATATGTAGATGGCAGAAATTATAGGACAGGTCTGAATACAATACTCATAAGTTTTGATAGATGGCCCAGGGCAAAATTTGTCTTAGAAGGTGGCCAATCTGATGAAAACTTTTGATGTTACCATCCTATGTATGTTCTCTTATCTATAAATATTTGCTTAAAGACACACACAAAAGTGGATAAGGACAATCAGATAGTAAAAGAATTGTGTTGTTAGTAACTAGGTAGATTTATGTCAATGATAAAAGCTTCCAAATCAGATTAATTAATGAAAGAAACACTAAAAAGTATTTTCACCCTGGATGAGCATGGTGGCTCATGCCTGTAATCCCAGCACTTTGGGAGGGCAAGGTGGGCAGATCATGAAGTCAGGAGATTGAGACCTGCATGGCTAACATGATAAAACCCCGTCTCTACCAAAAATACAAAAATTAGCCAGGTGTGGTGATGGATGCCTGTAATCCCAGCTACTTGGGAGGCTGAGTCAGGAGAATCGCTTGAAACTGGAAAGCAGAGGTTGCAGTGAGCTGAGATCGTGCCACTGCCCTCCAACCTGGGCAACAAGAGTGAAACTCCATCTCGAATATATATATATATATGGATGAATATATATATATATATGGATGAATATATATATATATAAGGATGAATATATATATATATATAAGGATGAATATATATATATATATATATTTCATCTTAGAAATAAATTAAAAATTTGGAGCATATCAAAATGAAATAGTAACACAAATCATTGAATGATTTATCTCATTGTGACAATGACAGGAAACCAACAGATTTCTAGGCAGACAGGAATAGGTTCCCAGTGAAACCTGTTGTTCAAGCCAATGACAGTTTAAAACCTGGAAACCGAGCTGCCAGTTCTAGATAGAGTCCACAACCATAGTGAGAACTTCTATCTCCATCCTACCCACTCTCTCTCAATTGGTTCTTTCTGAATGATTCCTTTTAACCAATCAAATGGTGTTTTTTCCAAGACCACCCATGGACCAATAAGCATGCACTTTCCCATTCTAAGCCCATAAAATCCCAGACTCAGCCTCACAGATGGCATCTTGCTTTTGGGTACCCTCTCCTTGCTCAGAGCTTTATTTCTACTCTGCCTGTCTTACTCTTTGGTGTCCACCTATCTTATTTCTTTTGGTTTCAGGACAAGAACCTAGAACCTTCCAAACTGGAGAGTGAAAGACCTGTAACACTCCACTCCTGCTCACCAAGCTGCAGGCAGTGGGAGTAAAGGAGCTGTAACCCTCCCTACCACTTGGCAGACAGTGGGACTGGAGAAGCCACTGGGCACCACTCTCTCCCAGTCACCAAACTATGGGAGCAACAGAGCCACAACAATTGTTTCAATTGAGGGACTCCTAAGAAGAAGCCCAAAGGAATCTCAGAGGAGCATACTGAATTTTAAGTAAAGCTTCTTGAGTCTCAGAAAAATGGGCTTTCAATTGGACATACAGCTGCTGTTCAACTTACAATAAGGATAAATCCATAATTAAGTAAAAAAATATTATAAGTCAAAAATGCCTCTAAAAACTCATCAGAAATTAAAAAAAAAAAATCTTAAGTCAAACCAGTTAAATTGAAGACCATCTGTACTTGAGTCCACTGGGTTGGCTGATAGCCTACTTCCCCAAACGACAATTGTTGATTAAATAAAGCTGTTTATGAAGCATATCACAGGAACAGAGAACAGCACTATCTTGACAGAAATTTAGTAAAGTCTCAGGAAGGAAAGTCATGGGTGGATATTCATAGGCTTGGAGGAGGATCTATGTTCAAGAGATTTAATTTGAGTCTTTTGGTATGAATATCTAAGTGAGATTGGGAAAATTTGATATTGTGACATAATGTTAGAACTTATGGTCTCAGAAAGCCAAGGGTCTTTAAATATGTCTTGATAACTTAAACACTATTGATAAATGAGCTGAGTAGCTGAATGAGAAAGTTATTTTTCTGAGAATGGAGGTATTTACTCAGATGAGCAAACTATTTGATCCAAATATTAGACTGAAAGACTTTTATGTATAAGCATAAAGAATACTTACCGCTTACAAACTTACCTTCTTGGGTATGAATGTCTTAGATCAAAGAATTATACTCACAGAAGCAGCCTTAATTCTCACTGGGTTATAGGAAAGAGATTTAAGATGAATTAAAAGTTTAACTACTAAAATATACTGTAGTTTCTTTCCTAAATACAGAAAATAATTCTTAAGCTTGAAAAATATTACATATGGTTATGTATTAGACTGTACTTAATGGTGTGGGTATCTTAAAATGTTCAGTGAATATTGTGGTAAGATAATTTCTGGTGAAATTGCCTTAATCACTAAACTTTGTTGTTGTTGCTATTTCCTTTTATGAAAAGAAAAAGTCTGTTCAATGCATTTTGGTGTTTATTACCTAGAGTAAAATGTCATTCTTTAATACTAACCATGAGCACTGAACATAAACAGCTGGAAACATATATTTTGGGCAACTCAGTTGATATATTTTATATATATATATATATGTCTGTCATTTTTAACCTTTTATGAAAGAAGTTTTCATTTGCATCAATATGCTAGTCCATGGAGTATACAGATGACTGTTCTATAAACCATATGGTGACTAAGCCTCATTATTGAATGCAGTTGACAAAGAAACAACTAGTCAACATCAAATAAATGGATTATTTTGTGCAAATAACTGCCTCTTGGTGACTATAATAAATACTTTATTTTTATCAGGGAAATGTCTAACAATAATTCAATGACAATTTCCAATACCTTTATGGCCTTCAAATGCCTGTACATTCTCTCTCTCTCACTCTCTCTCTCTCTATATATATGCATGTGTTTATATATATATATACACACACACACACACACACACATATACATGTATACATATATACACATACATATATGTAGAGAGAGAATAAAATGACCTGTCCTTTGTTTTAAGAGAATATTCTAGATAAACTAGAAGGTAAATGGTGAAAGCAAGAAGAAATAAAATGTATATGTATGTGTGTATATATGTGTATAATTTATGTATGTATATACATAAATTTAATAAAATATTCTTGAAATACTAAAGCAATAATCAGCCTCTGGGATAGTCCAGCAATGCATATGGTTATGTTTCAAGGTTTCAACATCATTTCCATATATTCTATAACCATAAAATAATACATTTGACATATTTTAGATAATTATACTGAAAAGAAAATAAAAGTTTGTAATATAACAGTATTGAAAAGTGAAAACGAGAAGCTGAGCATGGTAGATTTTGTTCCCTTTCCTTTTATTGCTATATAATGCAGGCAGGTTTGTGGTAGCTACAGTTCTTTAATCATAACATGATTAAAAATCTTTATTATTTAAAATATCATGTCATACATAATAAATACATTCAAATTTGTGTCAATTGAGAAATAAAAAAGAATCCAGAAAACAATAAATGAATGCAAACCTTTAAACCATTACTCAACATGAAAGTATCGCTGATGTGCTTATAGTCATATAAAGTTATAGAAAAGTAACACATGAGGGGTATTTTAATAAGATGATTCGTTGGTGATGAGAAGAAAATGAAACAGCTACAGCTCTTTGATAGCATTATTAAAGTTTAGCTTTCATTTATATCTTCAACAATTGTGAGATACAAAACAAATGACATTTCTACATATTTTATACCATTGGGGGAAATGTAAAAAGTAATTTGAAATGTTTTCTTAAATGCCTAAATCTAAATTTTGATAAGTAAGCAGTGAAAGATGGTTGCTAAAAATAGATGTACTATGGGATCAAATAGAGTTGTAGCTACAATGATAAGATTTTGATGTTAAGTTCTGTGAACTGTTTTTTATATTAACAAATATTTATTGAGAACCTACTAGGGAATGATCGTAGATCAGTGAATAAAATTTAAAACTTATAGTCTTCATGAATCTTTTATTGTAGTGAATGGACAGTAACAGTAAGCAAATTAACTACATACACATATACACATAGCTCTAGCTATAGACATTTATCAAGTTAGAATGTGTTATGAGCTTTTGAAAAAAAGTAAGAAAAGGCCATATGTAATGTTCATGGAGTAAAAAGTTGGGTTTGCTCTTTTAATTAAAATAGTCATGGAATATTATGTTAGAATATTAACATAGAACTAAATATCAAAAGGGCGTGTGGGTGCAAGCCAGGCAAATATCCTAGAGAAGTATAATCAATGCACAAGGAACATATATGAAGGCCCTGAGTTTGACAGTATGACTATTATTTCAAGGAATTTCAAGAAGGCTAGTGTCAATGAAGTGGAGTGATCCAGGGAGATAGATGAAGAGAAATAGCCAAGGAAAAGATAGCCTTCAGATAATGCCATGCTTTTTAAGCCAAGGTTGTTACTTAAGCATTTATCCTGAATAATGTGAGAAACCTTTGGAATATTTTGAGTAGAGACATAAAACGACCTGTCCTTTGTTTTAACAGAATATTCTAGATAATGTGTTGGTGATAAACTAGAAGGGAAAGAGTGAAAGCAAGAAGACAGAAAAATATTTCAGCAATCTAGGTAAGAGATAAGAATGTGGTGTGCTTCACTTACTGAAGAAATAATTTTCACTAAAAACAAAACAGATACTCTGTAAAGTATGGAACGAAGCATGATATGGAAGAAGCAGGGTGTGGGGTAGAAACTAAGGAAAACAACTCTGGTAAACTCTGGCATTGACCCAATCAATGGGAGTAGGCACTGCTACACAAATCACATTTCAGAGTTGCTTAGTGGCCCTGTCTGTAAGTATGTATTTGATTTGAACCAACTGAAAAGTGGATGAGATCTAATCTGCTCTCACCCTCCAATATTTGTTTCTTTAGTCAACTCAGGGTAACATTCAAAAAAGCTAGAGTGTGGGTGTTGACTCCATAAAGGAAATCTGGGAGGGGTGTCAAAATATCGTCTACTGTAAAAAGATTGAGAATTGGTTTGATTTTAAATTTTATGTTCAAGGTAGATAAACAGGATTTGTAATGCATTAAATGTCAGCACATGATTAATAAAGGAATTAATAATTATTCTTTTTTTTTAATTTTATTTTTTATTGCATTTTAGGTTTTGGGGTACATGTGAAGAACATACAATATTGTTGCATAGGTACACACGTGGCAGTGTAATTTGTTGCCTTCCTCCCATTCACCTACATCTGGCATTTCTCCCCATGCTATCTCCCCCCAACTCCCCACCCCCCACTGTCCCTCCCCTATTTCCCCCCAACATACCCCAGCGTATAGTGCTCCCCTCCCTGTGTCCATGTGTTCTCATTGTTCAACACCCGCCTATGA
>CAUYQU010005484.1:0-24133 GCA_963574635.1 Cheracebus regulus
GAAAAGCAAATTAAGCAAAAAGAAAACGTGGTACATATACACCATGGAATACTACACAGCCATAAAAAATGATGACTTCACATCCTTTGTAGGGACTTGGATGAATCTGGAAACCATCATTCTCAGCAAACTGACACAAGAATAGAAAGCCAAACACTGTATGTTCTCACTCATAGGTGGGTGTTGAACAACAAGAACACGTGGACTCAGGGAGAGGAGCATCAAACACTGGGGACATTTGGTGCGGGGGTAGGGGAGAGACAGCTGGGGGTGGGGAGAGATGGGAGGGATAACATGGGGAGAAATGCCAGATACAGTATGTACCTAAAGTAAAATAAATAAATAAATAAATTTTTAAAAAGGAAGAAACCACTATCAGAATGACACCCGCCCCCATCAAAAAATAATAACAGAAAAGCAATACAGAAAATCATGTAACTGAGGCCGGGTGTGATGGCTCATGCCTCTAATTCCAGAGATTTAGGGGGTCAAGGTGGGAAGATGGCTTGAGGCCAGGAGTTTGAGACTAGCCTGGGCAACAAAGTAAGACCCCAACTATACACACAAAAAAAATAATAATTTAATTAGCCAGGTGGTGGTAGTGCATGCCTTTAGTCCCAGCTACTTGGAGTCTGATGTGGGAAGATCCCTAGAGTCCAGGAATTCAAGGTTGTGTTGAGCTAGGATGATGCCACTGTACTCCAGCCTGGGCCACAGAGCTAGACCCTGACTCTTAAAAAAAAAAAAATCATTTAACTGAGAGCTAGCTGGTTCACAGAGATGATCAATAAAATTGATAAACCTCTAGCCAGCCTAATTGGGAAGAAAAAAAGAAGACATAAATTACTGGTATCAGAAACAAGTAGGAAGGAGGGAAGGAAGGACAGGGAAGACAAAAGTAACACACTACAGTCTCTACCAATATTAATAAAAAAGGAATATTATGAATAATTTTATTCCAATAAATTTGATAATTTAGATGAAAGGGATAAATTTCTTCAAAGAAACAAACGTCAAAGATCACTCAACAAGAAACACGTAACTTGAATGGAACTCTATCTTTGAAAGAAATTGGATACTCAGTCAAAAATCTTCTCACAAAGAAATCTCCAAGTTCCAGTGGCTTCATTGGTAAATTCTATCAAATATTAACAGAAGAAATAATACCAATTCTATATAAATTCTTCCAGAAAATTTGGGAAGAGGAAATATTTCCCAACTCATCCTATGAGGCCAGCATTACATTGATACAAGTCAGGCGGAAATAAGAAAACCATACATCAATGCCTCTTATAAAAATTTTTAATGAATTTTAGTAAATTAGCTAAATTTTAGTAATTTAGCAAACTGAATCCAATGATAGATAAAAAAGATAATACGTCCTAACCAAGTGGAGTTCTCCCAGAAATAAAAGCTATGTTTAATATCTGTTATCAATCTATATAACCTACCATTATTAAAACAACAAACAAATCATACATCTCAAAAACATCTCAAGGATGTGGAAAAAGAATATGACAAAAATCTAACATCCATTCCTGACAAAATCTCTCAGCAAACTAGGAGTAAAAGGAAACTTTCTCAACCAATTAAAAAAGAAAAATCAAAAGCCAATAGTTAATATTATGTTTAATGATGAAAACATGAATGCTTTCCCTTTAAAATCAGAAAAAAAAAAACAAGGATGTCTACTCTCACCATATCTATTCAACAGCACACTGAAGGTTCTAGCCAGTGCAATAAGGCAAGACAAAAAGAGTTAAAGGCACTAATTGAGAAAGAAAGAAGTAACTCTCTTTATTCACAGACAAAATGATGATCTATGTAGTAAATCTGAAAGGACCTAAAAAAGCTACTAGAATATATGTTTAACAAGGTTGCTGCATACAAGATCAATATAAAAAATCAAATGATATTTGTGCATATTAGTCACAAGAGAAAATTAAATTTAAAAATATATATTATAGCATTAAAAATATTAAACACAGGCAACTCTAGTAAGAACATGAGTTACATACTGAAACTAAAAAATATTGCTGAGAAAAATTAAAGAAGATGTAAAATAATGGAGTGAGATGCCACATTAAAGGGTCAATAGACTTACTATGTTAAGATATTAATGTTCCCCTAGTAGACGTACAAATTTAGCAAAATCCCAATCAAAACTCCAAGCAGTTTGTTTTTTGTTGTTGTTGTTGTTGTTTGCATCTTTTTTGGCAGAAATTGACAAGTGGATTCTAAAATCCACATGAAAATGAAGGATATGAAAGAGCCAAAACAAATTTTAAAAGAACAAAGTTTAAGGACCAACACTCTCAAATCTGAAGACTTTCTATAAAGCTGGAGTAGCCCAAAACCATGTGAGATTAGTACAAAGACATACAAACGGAACAGAGCAGGCAGACCAGAAACAGGCCCATCTGTATGGACAACTGATATCTGATAAAGGTGCAAAGGATATCCATACGCAAAAAAAATCATCAATATATAACTCTCAATATATATATAAACTAACTCCAAATGGATGATAAGTATAAATGTGATACCTAAAACTATAAAACTACTAGGAGAAAACGTAAGAGATCATCTTAAGTGAGCCTGAGTTAGACAAGAGCTCTTATACATGACGTCAAAAGCACAATACATGAATTTAAAAATTGGCCTATATCAACATTAAAACTTTTGCTCTCCAAAACCACTGTTAAGAATATAACAAGATAAGCACAGACAGGAAATAATATCTGCAAATCATAGGTCTGATGATAAACTGGTATTCAAAATACAATTTTTAAAACTTCCCAAAACTGAATAATAACAAATATCCCAATTTAAATAAAAATGTAGAACAGATTTTAATAGTAACTTCAAAGAAGATATAAAGTTAGTAAAGCAGCACATGAAAAGACATTCAACACTGTAAGTCATTCAAAACATACAGATTAAAAGAGATTCCGCCACACATTTACTAGAATGGCTAAAGATTAACACAAAAGATCATACTAAGTGTTAGAAAAGACATGGAAGAGGCTGGGTGCAGTGGCTCACGTCTGTAATCCCAGCACTTTGGAAGGCCGAGGTGGGTGGATCATCTGAAGTCGGGAGTTTGAGACCAGCCTGACCAAAATGGAGAAATCCCACCTCTACTAAAAACATAAAAAATTAGCTGGGTGTGGTGGCACATGCCTGTAATCCCAGCTACTTGGGAGGCTGAGGTAGGAGAATCACTTGAACCTGGGAGGTGGAGGTTGCAGTGAGCCGAGATCACACCATTGCACTCCAGCCTGGGCAACAAGAGCGAGACTTCATCTCAAAAAATAAAAAAAATAAAAAGACATGGAAGAAACAAAACTCTCAAATACTACTGGTGAAAGTATAAAATGATACAACTACCTTAGTTGCACATTTTTTAAAAAGTTAAACACACACCCACAATATGATCTAGCCATTTCACCCCCATGTAATTACCCCAGAAAAATAAAAGCTTGTCTATACAATTAGACCTAAATGCTCAAAGCAACTTTATTTGTAATAGACAAAAAGTGAAAACAATCCAAATGGCCATCGACAGGTAAATGAGTAACGAACTGATATATCTGCATAATATAACATTACAGATAGTACTTGGCAATTAAAAGAAATAAACAAACTACTGATACATGCAAAAACAATTATACCGAGAGAAAGATGACAAACTGAAAAGTATACACTGTAAGATTTCATTTATATAAGAATCTAAAAAATACAAATTAATCTATAGTGGCATAAAGCAGATCAGTGGTTATCTGAGGATGGAGACAACAGAGAGGTGGCAGGTATTACCTATGTGGCAGAAGGAAACTCGTGACTGATGAGTATATTCATTATCTTGATTTTGTGATAATTCTACAGGTATATACATTTGTTCAAGCATATCACACTGTACATTTTACATATGGGAAGTTTATCATATGTCAATTTTACCTCCATAAGCTGCATTTAAAACTTGCAAGGAGAAAGAAAACAGACAGAAGAAGAAGGTGGAAGTAAGGATAGAAAAGGGGAAGTAAAGATAGAAAAGGCTCACTTCAGCTGGCATCACTGTCTTCTATAATCTAATGAACTTCTACAATCACAGGTTACTAAGAACAGTGCTTTCTGAACTAGAATTTATTTCCCAACTTCTAAAGAGGTTGAAAATAAGAGTTTAACTGCTATGAAATTCTCAAGTTTCATATATTAGAAGACATTAGTTTCATTTTTGAGGAATTTCATATATTCCAAACAAATTTAATTTTGCTACTTAAAATTTATAGCTTGCTAGCTACAGTATTTCATAAGCAAAGGATTTTTAAGTGAAAGAAAGGATTTTTAAGTGATACTAGGTTTCAGTATTGTTAAGATAAGTGGTAGGTCTTTTTTGTAAAATATAGGCTAAAAGTTACTTCCATTATTCTATTATTATCAAGCTCTTTTTTCCACCTACCTACAAAGCCTGAAAATGACTTTTAGAAACCTGTGCAATTGAGCAATCTAATAACTTATCTAAACCAAATCCAAGCTGTACTTTGAACTTTTTATTTGAGTTCAGTTCCATCCTAGGAAGAAGTATGCATGGTTGAAGACAATGGCAATAGAGAAGTTACCAACTTCAGGATTAAGTATTATTGACTGCTCTGAATAAGTTATGGAACTTTCAGATGCTCAATACTATCCAACAGCAAGACTAATCTCTAAGTAGTGGAACTACCATTTGATCTAACAATCCTACTACTGGGTATCTACCCAAATAAAAATAAATCATTATATCAAAAAGGTACCTGCACTGGTATGCTTACTGCAGCACTATGTATAATGGCAAAGTCATAGAATCAACCTAAATGTCCACATTTTTAAAAACATGACATATATACAAAATAGAATACTATTCAGCCATAAAAAAAGAATAAAATCATTTTTTTATAGCAACACAGATACACTGGAGGCCATTATCTTTAGTGAAACAACTCAGAAAGACAAATACTGCATGTTCTTGCTTATAAGTGGGAGCTAAATCATGTGCACACATGGACACAGTACAGAACTGGAGATCTTGGAGACATAGAAGGGTGGGAGGAGCTGAGAGGGGTGGATGATGAAAAATTACTTGATGGGTACAATGTACATTGTTCGCATGATGGATACACTAAAAACCCACACTGCACCACTACTCAACATATCCATATAACGAAATTTCACTTGTAACCCTTAAATTTAACTAACAAATTTAAATAAATACATAGTCGCTGCAAGAATAAGAAAAATAACATCTCATAAGCTCCTTGATGGATGGCTGACTGAACCAAAACAAGAGCTGAAGTCTAGTGGTTGTACAAATTAAGTGAAATGAATCCCTGGGAGGTGTCTCACAGTAACAGGAATTGAAAGCACACACTCTCTCTCTCTCATAGTGATGGTAAGGTGAAGTAAAAAGTCCTGACTACATACATTCATTTCTACTATTTCCTTTCATGAATTCAGATCTAGTTAGGAGAGAAAACCTAGTTCAATCCCTAATTAACTATTGTTCTGCATATGGTGTGATGATTTAATGATTGTGAAGAAAAGTTCACAGTTTGGGAATAGGCAGAGAAGGAGATGGAAAGATTCTTGTGCAACATGAAGAAAGTTTCAAACATTTAGAATAATATTACATAATATTTAGGTCCAAGATACAGCCATACACATGAATACATGACTGTATACTGATGTAATATAATGCTGATGTGAAATGATGGAAGAAAATTAATAAATTCACTGTATCTGGTCATAAAAATGAATAAAAAGTACAAAGGAATAAAAAGAAACTACATGAGTCCAGAATTAACAATTAGTGATTCAACAAAGAAATGGGCTCTGTCATGAAGTAGAATGCATTGTTACTAGTTACCTAATAAGAGCACAGAAAAACAAATAAAAATTTCAGAATTAGGTTTAGAATTAACTAACCTCTAACATGTTTTCCAATTATAAGATTTCATATATTTCTATTCAGTGCCACATTCAACCCTGTTTAAAAATATGTATTGATTTTAAAGCCAAAACAGCAAAAACCCTAAGGCTACACTCTATGATCCCATCCCAAAAAGAAGAGAGGAGTGGGAGGCTTTTTCTTACCAGTTTATTATAACCCAGCTATTCATCCTAACATTTTCAAAATGAGAAAGGTATTTTTTAAAGAGTATTTGAAATGGTTAGCAGTTCAGTTCAAGTTCTACTCAACTAAGTATCACAATTTTTGATGGTAGTCTAGGATACCATAATGTATTGATTCGTTTTCAGCTCCAGCTCTACCTGTAGTCGAAATTCAATTCCACACTAGGCACCTGGATGACTGAAAATGAGTAAGTGGACTGAGAGCTGGAGGCAGAAACGATAATCCAAGGTAGGATACAGAATAACCAGAGGCCAAAAGAAGAAATGTGATTATGAGACCAAGAAATTAGAGCTTTAGTTTCTACACAAAAATCTGGATAAGAGAATCAGAAAAAATAATTACTATTGTAATTGTTAATTTCCGTGTCTGATGGGTATACTTCAGGATTATGGGCAGGGACACACAAATGTTTATACTAAATGCAGATATAAAATAAAGCTGGGGGAGGCACTGCTCAAGGCCCAATGAAAATCTAAACCTATAGCAAAATAAGTGATATGCAGAAGTCAGCTGATTTGTCAGGTTTTTAAAGAAAAGAAAATACTTGTAAATAAAAAAAGGAAATATGAGATTTACAAATGATAGCCACAAATACTAAAATACACACACACACACACACACACACACACACACACACAAACACACACACAAATACATGTGATTCACCCCTTACCCACTACCCCAGAGTGTCAGAAGTTACTGTGTAGATTATCATGGTTACATACTAAGATACAGAGATATTAACTTTTTACTAATGTATGGCATTTAAGATTAGAATCTGATCCTGCCATTGTCATTTGTCTCAATTAGATGTTCATTCATCGGCTAAAACCCAGTTTATTCCTACCTCTCTGAAGAGTGCACCATAAAACTGAACAATGTATGGGCAATCACTACTCCGCATTACTACGTCCAAATCCATAAGAAGTTGTTTTTGTTCTTTTTCATCCACCGTTGACCGAATTCTCTGGAAAAGAATGACAAAAGATGTCAAAAAATAATAATAATTTTGTCAAAAAAAATAATTTTTAGTCTCATAGTGGAGAAAAACCTCTACCACGAGACTAAAAATTACCAAGCAAACTTCACAAATATTAACTAGATAGAAAAATTATCATCTTTTCTTATGCTCTACAAGAATAATTTTTACCACAGAAAGTTTAACAAACAGCACTTAGAAATCCTTTAAAGGAGACAGGGCAAGTTAACCACAAGCATTTACTAATAATGTTGGGAGTTATGTAACAAAGTTCTTGGGCAGTAAAAATTAACCTCCACATGCAAATATAGAGAAAATGATAATGAGCTGTAACAGTTTCATATGAATAATTACAGGTAGCTTTAAACATACTTTTAATCACCATTTCAAAATCGTATGGAGTCTAGGCATTCAATGCAAGAACATCCCTCTTCACTCACTAGCATCACCATACCACAATGTCCTCATTCATAAAGATGGGAAATAGTCCAGAACTGGATAAAGTGAATACTAGTATAGAAGGAGTGCAGAGACAAGAATCCAGGTCCCCGAAATCCTAGACTGGGACTCTGTCCTTTAACTGCACTTTCTATACACTAAAAACAAAATGCAAGGTAGCATAAACCTGTGGAATAAAACCTAAAAATGAGAAAACAGAGGACTCTTTTGTCTATTCCTAGGCTAATAAAGCCCTCCTCCATATATTCCTAACCAAGCTGTACCAGGGATATATTCCTAACCAAGCTGTACAACAATTTCTTTGCACATTTCTAAGAGAATGCCAGAAAACATTAAGTACCCCACTTCCCACCTCTTATTCTAGAACAGCATAGAACACAGAGGTGTTTGGAGGGACAATGCCCACTGCACTGGAGACACAGGAAAGAATCATGTTCAGAAATTATGAAACATTAATAATGAAATTATAGTTTAACATCAAAGCATGCAAACAACTTCTGTTCTCATAAAAAAAGTTCACAATATCACACCACGCCACTGTGTACAATACATAGTACATACTTACAAGGCAAGTTAGTATCAAAAAATACACAAGGTGGCATTTTGTCTTCCAAAGACTTCAAGGTATCTGTCAATGTTCTTGAAAGGGATGAAGGCAGTCAATTAAATTCTTGAGCCCATTTTACAGAAAAGAAGCCAGAGGCACAAAGAGATACAAAGATGTATTTCATGTGACATGAGAATAAGCAGTTTTTTAAGGAATAGAAGTAGGTTCTCTCAGTTTCATTTTTGAGGAATTCCATAGATTCCAAACAAATTTAACTTTGCTACTTAAAATATATAGCTTGCTAGCTACAGTATTTCATAAGCAAATAAAATTTATTAACTGGCATCTACGTTATATACACAGATTTACCTGCAACTTTTATATTAAATATCAATGCTCAGATAAACAAGGACTAAAATAAGAATGAAAAATAGAAACAAAGTAACACTAGTTCGGTTAATGTTAAGGAAGGTTTCCTTTTCTCTTTCATTTTGCTATTTTCATAGTTTATGGATTACTAATCTTACTTTTAAATCAACTTCAGCATGTTTGCTCAGAAATGATATTTTTAAAAAGTCAAAATAGCCCTGAGATGTGATGTGAATTTGTTCACAGCATGATTTGATAATTTTTGTAAATATTTTGACTACATTTATACCTTTAAAAAAGAAAAACTCTAAAAGTGTAGCTGTGAAAATGCTAATTCAGGAAAGTATTTATAAAAGAATCTTAATAATCCTGTATATCTAAATTTAAAATAGACAAAGAGTTATTAATTAGAGACAAGCAGGGAAGAAAAATCAAATAACCCTTTGGTTACCTATCAAATAACCCTTTGGTTGGGGGAAGATTTCCACCTACTAAAGTACTCTCACTATTAAAAGGTGTTAAAAAATGTATTTTTTTCTATTTTTACTAGTATGAATATATTGGCAAATGGAAATACACTCACACACATAAAATACATAAAAGGTATCCTCTTTACTAGTTCATTTTTTGTTTCACAAAACTAATTGTGTGGTATGCTAAATATACATTTGTACAAATACTTATATTTCAAGTAGAAAGCATATTACAGTAAAAACTTCAATAGTTATCATCAGTAACTGACTTTTGGGAGCCAGTGTCCAAAAACCCTACTGTAGCAACAGAAAGGATATATGGACAACATGATCTAAAGGCCTAACTGAAGTTTCAACATCTGACTGATACTTAATACTGTGGCAATCCCTGACAGAATTGTTATTAACCAGACTGTAGAGAGTTCCCAGCACAGCTCTAACCTTTGAGATCATCAGCACTGGCAGCAAAATCTATTCATCTGTAAGTATTCTTTAACATCACTTCTAGTACAAAATAGAACACAGAGCAGCTGAATGGCTACTACTCTAACATAAAATTGATTGTGCTTTTCAATAGATCAGCACCTCCCCACACTCCCCGAACATTCTAAGTATCTGGCAGTGCGTAGAAAAGCAGCTGTTGGTATCGCATCTGAACTGTTTGGAATTGAGCAAGTACAGCTAACTCTTAATTATTCTAATGTTTTAGGGTTGAACTGTAACATTTATCATATGTGAGCAATTAAACTATTTCAAAAGTCCTAAAGGACCCCAAAAGGGGATTAACTACAAGCACATGCCTACAAAAGCAGTAACTTCAAATTAGTGATTTTAGTAACTCAATAAATAATTCAAGTAGAATACTCAGTGACAATCAATTATTACAAAAGCTACTACCAAGAAAGTTTTTCTAATGGACCATCAAAACAGTATCCATGGGAAAGACTTCTACACTTGAAACAAGTGAGTCTAGGATCTTCTAATATTAAAGGAGTACATCTAAATATTGAATACATCAATAAGAACAAACTTCTCTTTCCTTTATAAAGCTGTCCTTAAGGGTACAGAAAAATGCAAGCACAAAGGTGATGCCAATTATACGACTTGAAATTCTCATAGTTATAATGTTCAGAAGTAACAGCCATTGATAAAAAACCTTGAATAGCAGGAAAAATTCATTTATTTATATAAATTTAAAAGTTATGTAAGGCTGATGTTTACTTGAGCTCAGCAAACCTTTTTGCTCTGTATGTAAAGGGTAGAATGAAACCTACAGGAAACCATAACATAGTTAAGAAAATCAACTCAAGAACATTAAGTTTTTTATTTTATTTTCATCTAAATGTCAGAACTCATCAAAATCATTCTTTTTCATTATGGGGTTACTGAGCTCTTTTTACTTAATACTACTTTATTAACGTAGCTTAAGTTATTACATGCCCCAGGACAAATTAAATTGTGTTTCTTGAAAAAAAATCCACATCTCTTTTCCCAATAATAAAGTATTTTCAGATCATTTCAAGTTTTACTTTATTTGAAATATAACATAAAGAAAAAATTTAAAATTTCAAATCAAAAATTAAATTGAAATAGAAAAAAAATTTAAAATCAAAACAAAAATTACTACTCTACATGTAAAAGTAGCTTTCTATAGTGAAGAAAGTTATAAACTTGAAGTAAATTTTTTTTTAATTGGTGTCCAAATCTGTATTCAAGGTTGAGTATAAGCTCAGTAAAGCAGGTAAATGTCAATAAAAAACAGCAGGTAGATACAGGTCAGAAATGCCAACCTCACTCCAATTAAGAGTCACTTAGAGACACAGGTAAAAAAGATTACATTCCCAGTTCTCTGGCTTTAAGACTATTAATATAATACATGGTTCTAGTCCAATTTAAAAAAATCCAAAGAGTGTAATTTTTCTAAAACTGCCAGTCCACCTCATGCCGTTGGTTGGATCAGCCACAAGTTGAGTTGCTGGGAGTTCTGTATGGATTAGGCTGAAGTAATAGAAAGTTAACAAGTCCCAAAGGACAAGCTAAAAACTTTCAGTTACAAATCCCTTGCCCTCTACTCCACCTCATCACAAAAACACAGCAACATCTACTTGGTGAACAAATCCCAAGTTGATGAAAGAGTGTTTTCCTTCTTTTTGTACTACATGGCATCAGAAGTCATTGGTAGATCTAAATGTTGACAGCTTATAACATCAATTGATAAAAACTTTGAATAATATTTAGCCTCATGTGCAATGCCTTCATTTTTGACAACTTGAATTTAAAGTATAAATAACCCTTTTACTGATACTGAAGAACTATGTAAATATGGTGTTGTTCTAGATGTCCTCTAATTTTACACTGAGAGCTCCAGGGGAGCCCTCTTTTCACACTGACACAATTCTACAGCCTTATATCCAAACCCTATCAAATCCATCTCTCACATACAACTTGTTGGTGTTCATCAGGGATGAATGACTATCAATAAAACATCAGTAAGTATGAAAAACTTTCAAGCAGATAATGACACATTGTTATAATGAAAAGGGATTAGAGGAACTAATAAAACTAAACTCACTTAAGGACTGGAGTGGAAGAGCAAAGAAAAAGAAGCAAACAAGAGGATGGATAGAAACAGGCAGTATGTACCATCAAGGAAAACTAATTTATCCCCTTCTTACTGAGATATTATGCCTTAATCCCATCATAATGGTAACTTTTTGTTTGTTTGTTTGTTTCTCTTCCTTTTCTAAATTTGTTTCCAGGGGTGGGAAGAAAGAGGGAGAAGGGGTAGTGGAAAAGAGTATAATGATGAAATGATCACCATTATAGGGGGTAAGGTTAGGAAGACTCAAATGTGGCGAGGAAGGAAGGCAGGCTGACAACGTAATGGCTAAGAGTGGAATTGTAGAAGAAGCAAAATAAAGGCTCACATTGTAAGTCCTAAGAAGCAGGTCACAAAATAGCACTGTGCCTAGGTGCTCAATAAATACCTGGCTGATTCTGATAGTGGTCCTTGGCAGTCACCCGGATTCAGAGTTAACCCTAACAGCTCCATGTTAGGGTGCTCAAAGATATCTCAAAGCACAAGGGCCTGCCTTGAAATGACCGTTCTGTAACTGCCTGTGTCCTGATGTGACAACTACTGATTCTCCCAGATCAACCCAGTTTTTCTTCCTAACAAGTCAAGCTATGGAAAGAACGTTGTTAGACAGAAAACAAATGCTGTCCCTTGAACAATGTGTGTAAGAGGCACTCTGGGTTACCTGATCCCATTCCTGCTTGGAGAAAGGGAAAATAGGTCATTATTGGATGACAAGTCATATATGCACTTAATTAAAACAGAAGTTCCACAGAGGCCATTACAGGTGTCAGTTCCTAGGATCTGAACATTCTAGGCAAAAAGGATATGAGTCATCAGCAAACATGTAAGGAATCAAGAACTGAGGAGTCCAAAAAACGACTTTAGAAAGCAGTGATGCCATAGACACACTTGAAAACAGCAATACAATCAAATAAACTTACAAAATGGCTATCAATTCTAACCGACGCTATTTTTGTTTTGTTTTGAAATGGAGACAATACATGAAGGAATGAGATGTGAGGAGCCTAAGAAATGGGAAAACTGATGTGGAAGGGCATGACCATCAATCCTGGCAGATCTCTAAATTCTCACATGACAAATTCTTGTCAGGTGTTTGTATGGCTCAGCTGAGGGTCCAGAGGGCAGTATAAAAAGACAGTAAGAGCAGAGTAGGAGACACAGCTCCCTGCCACAGTAGGTACACGTGTAGCTACTTAGAGAAGTTAGGAATAGGTAGACGCGAGTATTCCAAAGTAAAATACAGGTGAGTTCCTGGATAAGAAAACAGAGCCAGACACAACGTAACTCAGCAAGGTGAAGAATTCAATCATCATTAGAGAAAATCAGTATGAGGCTATGGAGATTATTACAGACATCAATCAAAACAAATTGACACAAGATAAAATAACACAAGCTACTAGTAATCTGGCCATTAGCAAAGCAAAGAATCATTTTTGACCAGCAACCAAAATCAGAATACCAGAAGGTATTTACACTTCAGCAATCTATGTAGAATCTGCTATAACTAAGTTAGCTAAAGGCCATACTTCAGTGCAGGGGGCTCATTCCGCTACATAAGCACCTACTGTCATCTAAGGTTACTAAAGAATCTGTATTCCATATTTCAAGTAATTGCCAATTGTCCTGTCAAATTAATATGATGGCTAAAACCAAGACACCCAAGACAAGAACCAATCGAAAGCTCCCTGTGATGACAGCTGCCTATCTTTTGTATCAGGTAGACATTAGTAAATATTTTATCACCCATGCAGAAATCCTAGAACTAGTACATGAGCAAACACAGCACATGGGACCTCTTCTCCACAGAAAATGAAGATGGATATAGCAAAGGTTCAGCATTAAAAATCAAAAGATGAAAAGAACAAAGATTATCTTAATGTAGTTATAATCATTATTTTGAAAATGTATCCAGTTTCTGTGATCTACAAACACCAATACTGCCATGCCATAAACATACCCTTCCCTGTTCATTAAGCAATCCTTGCTAAGGATCCCTCTTAAGGTTACTATCTATGAATAAAATGTGAAGGGGAGTCCACTGCTAGTCAATGATTGACACCAGATCAACCAAAGTCAGTGATGTAGAGGATAGGAGAGCAAGGATCACAATCCTGCAGAATCCCGACTATTCTGATCCCTACAAATATGCTGCTTTCCCAGCAGAAATGTCCAGAATTCAGTTGTAATACAAAATTGGAAAATCCTAGAAACCACAGCAGCACATCAATATCCTATCACCTTCCTCTGGGCTGCAGGAAATCACGGGTATTCTTATTTTCCTAGTTTGCAATACAAGTTTCTCCTTATCAGCTAGTCTTCTGAAAAGATCACGCACACAAATGGCCATGATATCTCACAAAGCCATCATTAATAAGGTCAAAGCAGATGGCAACATTAACCAAAACAAACAGTAAAAGAAGCAAGCAAGTTATCTGGAATGCTGATCACAAATGTAAATCTTTTCTTCCTGTGAAAAAATAAGTGTCTGTTAAGTCAATTGTTTTAAATTATGAAAGCACATACGGTTTTCCACAGTTCTGTCACATCCCTGGAATGTGGAAGAAGAATGCTAATTAATAATTGCAAAAATCATCCAAGTCTTTTAAAATCAACTTAATAAACTACCAGTTGTATCTTAGCCTCATTAATTAATAGTAATACCCCATTCTTCTCAATGGGGATACTGAGATCCACTTAATTCCTTCTACATTACCTTCTGCCATGTATTATCAGAGCACTTGGGAATCAGTTCCAAAAGCACATGTTATATTACACCATGTGAAGCGCTACTCTGAGGACAAAGTTAATGGAACAAGTTTGACATGCCTTGGTATGAGTGGTATCATCTTCTTCCACTTTACTAACTACATCATCCACATTTAAAGAAATGATGTCAATCTTAGCACTGAAAATTTTAAGGATCTAAAGACCATAGATGACAGATCATCACTTCAGTACTTATTACATAAAGTGAGATAACAGTAGAAATCTGATATATATAACAAATTTCAGAGGCATGGCAATAAGATGACAAAGAATGATAGAAAATATGTAGAAAATATATCAAATACTGGTTCAAATGACACCCAGGCAGAGTGAGGTGTGATAAGACAGGTTTTTGGCTCGGCGTGGTAGCTCACATCTGTTCCCAGCACTTTGGGAGGCTGAGACGGGCAGATAATCTGAGGTCAGGAGTTCGAGACCAGCCTAGCCAAGATAGCGAAACCCCGCCTCTACTAATAATACAAAATTTAGCTGGGCGTGGTGATGCGTGCCTTTAGTCCCAGCTACTTGGGAGGCTGAGGCAGGAGAATCGCTTGAATCCAAGAAGCAGAGGTTGCAGTGAGCTGAGACAGTGCCACTGCACTCCAGCCTGGATGACGGAGTGAAACTGTGTCTTAAAAAAAAAAAAAAAAAAAACAGATTTTTCTCCAAATAACTATATAAGCTGGGATTTAGTCCAAAGTCAAAATTCATTTAGGTTAACCAAGTGATGGTAGAAGGTTTCAGAAACCAGATCTCTAGAAGGTTAAAAATACATATTGATTGACTAAAATTCACCTAGAGCAACCATTTCCAAACTGTCTTAATTGTGTACCCCTATTACTTCCTCAGAGCTAGTGCGCCACGGACTTCCAAAACGGCTGTAGGAAGAGTCTCTACTTCCCACCCTCACACAACCCCGAACGATACTAATTTTGGTTGTTTTATTTCTTGGGTTGCACATACAATTCTGTTAGTGGAACAAACTCACAGTCTGAAAAACACTAACTTGGAGTGACAGCAAAACAAACACACGTGAATACTGGGAGTTCCAACCCCATCTACATAAGGTACCTGAGTTCAAAATCAAGGCTGACTAGAGGACAGCCTGCCACATCCCTGGAACGTGCCCACTCCTAGAAATGCTCTGCTAACACTTTTCATATGAACATCACAGCTTTTAAGCAACATTAGGAAGCACAAAAGAACATGGCTCAGTCAATCACAGACGCCTTAATTAAGTCACATAATCTGACCAAACAACAGTGTAAGATATTAGACTCCAGTTTCAATTCTAAACAAAAAGGCCTTGACATCTGCATCCCACAGGTGATTTGGATAATCAAATATGATCGCTGTGGCCTGTTGGAAGTGAATAAAATAGCCTAACAAAGCATTCTATGCCATCAAAAAGGAACTTTTCCCATTTAAGGCCACCCCAGTATCATTCTAGTGTTTTCAGAACATGCAAGACCAATGTTTAAACACTAAAATGAACCTCCTCAAATCATTTTTTATCATCATAATCTTCACTGAAATCATTCGGTAATTGAACTTTTGACAGAAGTTGCATGGTCTCTCCAGTGGCAGGAAAACAAGCCAAGCCATACTTTTCTGATACCTGACTTCCCACATTTGCTATACTATCTACACCAGCGAGGCATACTCAACCAGCAGATTAAAGTTCCACTCTGCTCAGGGAACAGCTGAGCTGTGGGCTGCTAATACTGTCAGCAGAGGGCTCTATTCCTTCCTATCAAGCATCAGGATTAGGCTGTGTCTCAATTCCAGGTCAAGGACACTAAAGTCAAAATCCAAATACCACGGAGAGGCAGGAATGCAAGAATCAAAATCAGGTTAACAGGGCAGGATCATCAAGATTCAAATCAATGAAATAGTTGTGCTGAAAGAGTAGAGATGAGGTTTAAAAGAACAAAACAAGTCAGACAGATCACCAACAGAAAGAAAACACTTGAAACTCTTGCATACCAGGTCACATTGCTAACTCAGTCTGGCCTATGCACCTACCCTCAAACAACAGATCTGTTTTTCCTGATTAACCCAGATAATTTCTCAAGCAGAAGAGTGAAAAGTCACTGTAATGATCAACAGTGACAAATTTAGCATGACACCTTCCTATTCCCACCTACCTGCTCAATATTATTCAGTTCTTCAGTGAGATGACAGCTTTATTAAAGCATGAACTCTTCACACAACAATTCAGATTCTACTTTAGTGACAGGAACTTCATTCCCTTATATTCTCTCTCATTTTCACTCCTAATTTTCCATATTTCTTTGGTTTCTCACACATATTGTACAAACATGAAAAGGGCATGCATACCTTCAAGAAGTCAATCTGGACATGAGTCTGCTAGAAAACAGCAGGGAAGCTGGTACTCTAGGCGTGCAGGAATTTTTATACTGCCCTCAGGGTCAGGTGGAGAACATACTATCAAGTATTGGAGGCTTACAGTCATTATTCCCTCTGTCAGCCATCTGAGCTTGTAAGCCCATGCTCTAAGCTGTGACATTTCATTTACTCTTTTTTCTTTTCTCCTATGTCCCTAGATTTTCTGTGGCATCACTGTGATTCTGATCAATGATGCTGGGTGTTTCTCTCAGATCTGAATTTCTCTAACTCTAGCTCAGAAACCTAATCCTAATTGCGTCTTCAAACATTTGATCTGAACTCTGGGCTTTACCCCACTACATTTAACCCTGCCAGAGAGCTGAGCAGACACCTACTTTAGGTAGAGGATAATAACTATTCACGTCTAATGTTTTCATTCAGTGGTTACCCCACCAACATGCAAAATAGGACCCTAAGTAAATGTTATTTGTAAAGGATATTGATCACAGTCAAAAGTAAATACCCAGTAAGTGTTGAAGGTTGTCCACCCTGAGCTTTAAGAAACCCCAGAGGCAACAATGGCTTTGCCCTAGGCAGCCCTAAGACTAGTCATTCAGGCACAAGTATACAAAATTACTCTCACTCACAGGAGACCAAGACCCATTCCCCAGGCATGTGCAATTAAAACTAAAGGGTAAAAAATGTTCACATCTTAGGTCCCAACGCAAAAACTCACTGACAGTTTGGGAGACTGTCCTCTAACCAAAGATCAAAAAATTGCTTTAAGTATAACTCTCACAATGTTACTTCACTAAATCTGATTATACCATAACTGATTTTTAGATTAAGTCTTTGTGGTAATTATTTCTGGTTACTAAGAAGTCGCCTTTTTCAAATACTTCTTATATGTGGCAAAATAAATCTGGGGAAGGACTTCTTCAAACTAAAAATGAGGAATAATGCAAAGAAAAAAAAAATCAAGCTAATACCACAGTGCAATTTTCTACAATTTTTGCAAATAAATCTTAAGGATTATTTCCAGCTTAACATCTAATAAAGCAATTCTTCTTTCCCAAAATGCATATTAAGATGCTAGCATAGTACTACTTCAACTGTGTTTCTCATTTCACCAACAGCAATGGAAAGCCCTCAGCCATGTGAACCACTGTCTCATGGTTCCTTTAACTATAAACTCTCAAATCAAACTCCTCCTTAATCATACACTGATTCTGTATATTTGTGCCTGTCAATCCAGTCAATGTACCTAGGTGAGGAATGAATGAACTCTCTCAAGTGTGATCAAAGACTATGCTTCTTTGAAGAAACTGACAATAAATACATTTTTTAATTCAGAGATGGCATGCATCAGTCACCAATTTCTATCAATTTGAATGCATTTTAATGCAAAAACACTTTTACTTCCAGTATTAATGAAGTGATGGAATCCAAAGGTATTCCTCAGCTGTATGTTAACTGATGTGTTGTACTGCCATCTCCTCCCATCCCCAACTGCTATGCTTGTTCAAGAATTCAAGACGGTAAACAAAGCTAGATAGTACCATGTGGTGGGTACAGACGTGACAGCAACCAGTTTGGAGGTCTCATGACTGCCTTGAAAGTTCTTCAAGTACAGTTGGGATTTTTAATAGCATCCCAACTGGAGCTGTAGCCATTGATAAGGTCAAATTATGAATATTGGACAACAATTTCCTATTTTCATTTTTGAATTCCTTCAAAACTTGAGTATTATACAACCCAAAATGTTATCAAATTAATCACTGAAAAAAACTTTTAAATGTGAAAATGAAGTACCTTCTTTACCTTAATGACCTTTTTAACAATGGCTAAAATCAATCCATATTACTAAAACGGTTTATAATGTACATCAACAAAGTTGAAGCACACATAACACAACCTGAAAAAAGCAGGAAATAATTTTTTAAAACTATTTTCCCTAATAACCGAAAGCAAAGTTTACAACTTTAACTATACAGGAAACCTCTCCCTTAAGAACCAGCCAACTAAAACTGGGTGTCACACACAGATAGCACATAAGGACAACACAACACTCATCCAGGGGTCTAAATAAATGACTCTTTTCACTTACACTGCAGTGGCACAAAATAGGAATACAGAAATCATTTCACATTCCGAGAAAACATTTTATTTTAACACATAATGCAGAGTTCTTAACCTGTGCATCTTTAGAGGTCTATGGTTTATATGTAAAATGTTGTGTATATATACATCTGCCTATGAAAAGTCTATAGTTCTCACCGCATTAAAAAATACAGCCAAAAACAATGTTAAGAACCCATAGGGAGAATCATAAAGCTTTTCCCCACCACTAATTTAACATTACTTTCATATGGCCCAGCAAAAAGAAAAGGTCAATAATGAAGGAGACTAAAACAGTTACAGTAGTTTGGCTCACAACAGACTTCTATACAGAAAGCACTTTACTTTAATATGATATAAATTCATTCTCAAATGTCAAGAAAAAACTAGGGTCTCTCATAAAGCTATTCTGACAAACCCTCAAAACAGGACACTAATAGGAAGATGATTAGCTTAAACTATATGTAAACCCATTCTCGATTCCTGTAAACTGAACATTATTTGTTCCCATAGGAATTTTAAGCTCAGTGAGGGTGTGGTCATAGCTAGCCTTTTTTCCCTTTGTTTTTGTAAGTTGTTCCCCCTTTTGCTGATTTCCCTGAAATAGCTTACATACAGCAGATTTATTAAACATCTAAACAAACAAATGAATAAATTACAATTACATGAAACCACTAGGAATCAGATGGAAACCACCAGTTCATAACAGGTACCAGCATAAGCTTGCCAGGTATTATCTATGGATCAAATCTCCATTTCTGGCAATTTTTTTTAAATGAATATATTAAGTGGCATGACACTCACAATAAGGACAAAATGTGACAACATTATCACAAGATATGCATTTCAGTACAACTTTAAAACCAGGGAACAGGGCAGTACTGAGTAGAGATGAAATAAACAAACAGAAGCCGAGCCGGTCAGGACCGAGTAAGGTTGAGGTTAGTGGCAACAGCATGTGCGTGGTTTCCAGGAAACCTTCAGTAAGACTGCTGTTAGCCCTAGCCCCGCACCTTGCCCAACCCAGTGTGCTGCCTCTTCTTCCAGCTCCCGCCTGGCTCAGTGCAGCACTGCCCTGCTCCCAGGGGTGCAGCCGCCCAGCCTGAACTCACCTTGGCAGTAGAAGGCCCTGAAGTTTAAAACATGTTAATGCATCATGCCAAAAATGCAATAAACATGCACACTTCATACACTCATGTTTCCAAAGAGAAAATGTGCCACCAATAAGACAACCCCTACACAAAACACCCTCAGAGGAGTTGGAGAAACAATTTTTTAAACACCCACATTTACCACAAAAGTAGGAACAGAACAATAGTGGTATTACTGCACCATGAAATTTCACCTAATGGATTAAAGTACCAAAAATAATCATGGCATCACCTACTTTAACTGCCATTATTTGCCCACTTGGTTTGTGGACCATTTTGTTGACAGAACCATAAGCTCCTCGTCCAATTTCTCCAAGGTCTTTCAAGTCCTCTGCAGTGAAATCCCAGTGTTGTTCAGGGGAGATCTTCAGTTTTCCTGATGACTCAATGCTGTGTGTTCTCAGTCTCTCTCTGTTAAAATATTGGGAAGCAATTTTTCCACATTTTAAATAGGTTTTAACTTTTTTCTTTTAGTACTGATTAATGTGTGGGAAAAATGTTTTCTAAATTACTAAAATAGTCTGACCTCCAGGTTTTTGAAATTTTTCCTTTGTGTCATCCTGGTTTTTCACACACTAGATTGAGAATGATCTACACTTAGGTAGTCAACACATACACCTTCAATGGGATTTATAAAAACAAACTCCCAAGAAGATTTTTTAAAATTCCCATTTATTGATTAAACTAATTCTGCAGATCAGTTTTTATTTTTAAATATAAGATCTTATTTAAACTTGGTCAAACAACATTATCAAGTGAGAATCCCAAGAGCTGCAAATCTCACTGCAAAAAAGCTCTTATCCTATCTTAACCCAACATTCATTATTCCAGTGCCTCAAACTTCAGTTAGTACAACTATTCCCAAAGTTTGCTGTACCTTACAATCACCTGGGGGAGATTTTAAAAATCTCAATGCCCATGTATCAACCCATAGCAATTAAATCTGAATTAACCAGGGACAGGAGTCCGAAAACAGTATTTTTAAAGACTCCCAAATGATTCCAGTAATGTTTGGATAGTGCCTTAGTATACTGTCCTGTTCTTTATACCATGCTGAGGTGGGGGAACAGTTAACTGAATAGCCAGCTGGCTCTAAGAGGAAAACTGCCATGTGCTATTCAAAATTAAAATTTTCAGCCCTTGTTCAATAAAGCAATGGGATAAAAAATGAGTGGCTCACAGACAAAAGAGCTCACTCATTACATATTTCCATTAAATAAAAAATCACCTCCAAAATCTCAACCTGGAGATCAAAGTATTAGCTTCGAACCATGCTTTGTAAAATAGTAAATCCAATGAAAAATGTAAAATCAATCTGTTTCTCTCTATTGCTCTCTGTCTCCACACACCAAACCCCAATGTGTAGGAACAAACTCTATCAACCATCACTTAATGAAAAAGAATTCATTAAATATTAACTATATTTTTCAGTTTCATACTAAATGATCAGTATCTCTTTTAAATTCTGATCCCATGATACAAACAAGGAAGTTATGTGCTTGGTCATTTATTTTTCTTATTCCAAAATTTAGGAATGTTTTCTCCAATTAGTAGAATGGTTTTCTGTAGCAACTTTTAAGGTTTCCAAAAAACATAGAACTTTAAAATCCACCCCCACCCTGAGAATAATCATATGTACTAACATTAAGGTCAAAGTTACACTTCAAAGATTCATATACTTGGTCTAAGTAACAGTTTACTAAATCAGTATTCCAAATAGCAGACTTTCAAATCATACTAGGTCATAACTCCAGCTTTCATTCATACAAGCGTTTTTCAGTTCAAAATCCTTTCACCCATATCATTTGATACTCTAGCACCCAGAGTCAAAAGAAGCCCGGAAATCAGTGGCATATGTGACCTTTTAGGTGAGGATGAAGCCAGAACTGATCTTTTAAAATGGAAATCAGATCTAAGCAAAAATAGAAAACTTTTCTTGGTAATCATTTTCATGAAGTAGACAGAGTAAGCCTGAAAAAAATTCTAACACAAAGAAAAGTTCCATGTATAATGATTATTGTTCTATAATCTTTGGCAAGTAAATACCATCTCAATGGCACACTTTAATCACTGGTGAAACATACTGTACCAATCTATCTCTGAGGGAAGCTGAAAAAAAAAAGTTACTTCTAAATCAAAAGCAAAATTTTTAAGTGTTCACTAATTTAAGGGCTGTGGCAGACAGGCTCCAGGAAGTCCTCATGATCCCCACCTTCTTAGTATTCATATTTTTGTGTAAGCACTTTTTTCTGAGTGTGAGTGGGACCTGTGACTTGCTTCTAACCAAGAGTATATGGTAAACATGAGATAATATGACTCTCATGACTGCATTGCTATATAATACTTATTGCTAGCATTCTTGAGAACTGAAAGATATTTCATTACTATATAGAAATTACAGAATGAAAATAGTTACAATATCATCTCTATTACTTTAAAGATCAAATTTTAGTATTATGGAATACTAATAGCTTAGCTCACTATAGTTTTTTGCATAGTTTCTGGATAAAGTCATTTTTTACTTTTTGAAAATGAATAGGTTGAAAGCTAAGTGATACAGGGTATCTATTTGGGCTACTATCCAAAAACTGAATAAGGTATCATATGCAAAATTCTGTAAATACACTAAAAGCAACTGAACTATACACTTCAAATGTGTAAATTGCAGAATATGTGAATTATATCTCAGTAAAACTGTTAAAAGAAAAAAAGTAGAATGTGATTCCTACCCAGAGTTCCAAGTTTCTCATTCAGAAAGAAAAAGTGCTGTTAAAACCACAGAAAAACATGCCACAGTGACAACATCACCAAGGCATGTTCATACAGTTGTCTTTATACTGGGCTAGCAATCTTTCCATTAAAACTGAGTCCATTTCACAGCAATTGCTTTAAAAGTTGGTACAACCACAGAAGTCAGTACTTTCACAAAAGGACTATACATAGATACAGTACTGGACTGACTAGATCCATAAACTGTACCAGAACCTTACCATTAAACTCTGTAGTCAATCAATTTCTGTCCTAAACTACGTAAGAGGCCTAGGAAAGAAAGAACATGAACAGTAGAAAACACACCCAATGAGAATACTGGTGAAAAATAAAAACCAATAAAGATACAAAGTTGCCCTTATTTGTTGATAAATATTTGCCTACAATTATACTCTTAAAGAAAAAAAAAGTTCCCTGACTTTTCCTTGGGATATCACTTTCTTGAGAATGGGGACTATATTTTATCAAAAATAATTCCTAATATAATTGCATTGTTCATAACACAAAGAATAAGTGCTTGAGGGGATGGATATCCAATTTCCCACACTATGATTATTATGCATTGCATGCCTATATCAAAACATCTCATGTACTCCATAAATATATGTACCTACATACCCCTAAAAAATAATAATTCCTAAATACCCCTCATCTTTCCCTTCCTAATTTTCTGTGCATTATTTTATACAGATCACCCTTACCTGCCTCCAATGAACGCTCCATAGGGTTTTAACCACAAGGTCCTCATTACCAACCTGGGAAACTCAGCCAACAGCCACTGTGGCAGTAACTATCAGCTGTCACCCAACATCCAATCTCCTCTTCATCCTCCCTAACAGAATCTTCTTTTATTTGAGGCAGCAATACATCCAGCTAAAAGGCTACATTTCCCAACTTCTATAAACTGAACTGTGTTCCCTCTCAAAACCCACATGTTAAGGCCCTAATCCCAAATGTGACTGTACTGAAGACAGGGCCTATAAGAAGATAATGAAGGTTCAGTGAAGTTCAATGAAGCGTGGGGCCCTAATCCAATGGGATTAGTATCCTTATAAAAAGAGAGACTACAGAGCTCACTCTCTTCTTATATGCACAAGACATCATTTGAGCTTACAATGAGAGATGGCCACCTGTAAACCAAGGGAGGAAGCCTCAGGTTAAAACCTACCTTGCCAGCACCTTAATCTTGGACTCTCTAACCTCTGGAATTGTGAGAAATAAATTATGTTGTTTAAACTATCGGAGAGATCCAAGATGGCCGATTAGCAACAGCTCAGGAATGTAGCTCCCAGTGAAAGCGCAGAGAACAAGTGGACGCCGCACTTTCCGACGAATTTTTGTTGCCCACAGACCGGGAGATTCCCGGCAGAGGAGCCACACGG